>OY728144.1:296638535-296834210 GCA_963277665.1 Viscum album
ATATGAGTCTGAAATGGTCAATTTTAAATACATAAATTCACCACTACATTTTATTGGATACTAGGATTATGCCATTTGATATGTTTATTTGCATTCCTTTACTCACTGAATGATGCATTGGGTTGTGCTTAGTTAAGCATCTCCTTTCATATTGATTGTAGTATGTATTTTGTTGGTGTTTTCGTATTCTTGGAATGGTTTTTTTTTTTCAGGGCACTGGTACAGGGGCTCCAAAAACAGGTTCTTTTTTTTCTTCTAAATATGCTCTTTAGTGGCGATTTTAACCACCGCTAAATGTCAATATTTTTTCTATTAGCAGCGATTTTAACCGCCGCTATAGTGGCCCATCTTCCGCGCATTTTTGTGGCGGTTATATTGTTTGTACCAGCGGTTTGTCCTGGCAGGGTATTACTTTTTTTAGCGGTGGTTTTAACCGCCGCTAAAAAAATTAATCCCCTACCCGGAGAAACCACCGCTAAAAACAATATAACCGCCATGAAAATGCGCCAACTATGATGGTTCCCATAAACCGTCGCTAAACCGCTTTAACCGCCGTAAATAGTTTCCCGACACACAATTTAGTGGCGGTTTTTGAAAACCGCCGTGAAATTGAAATTTTCTTGTAGTGTGGTGGTATAATATAAAGAAAGAGGTTGTTAAATATACATAAAAGTGCTTGATATGCCAACCAGTTAAGGTTGAATGATAGAAGTCCAAGGGGGTGATGCAATCATTACCTATACCGACATGTAAATCAGAGAACATCACCATAAACTTTATCAAAATTATTCTAGAGACATCTAAAGGAAATAATTTGACATGAGTTATGGTGGATTATCTTATAAAGACTGCTTAATCACTATTCATGATGAATTATCACTCTACCAACTTGCTAAGATATATATCAGAGAAGTGGTGAGGTTGCATGAAACACCATTATCGATTGTATCTTATTAATATTTTAGATTCACCTCAATGTTTTGGAGGAGTCTTCAGAAGGCATTGAACATATAGTTGAACTTCAATGAGACATATCATCCTCATATGTATGTTTAATCTCAAAAAACACATTCAAACTTTGGAGGAAATGCTTAGAGCTTTCTCTGTTGACTTTAAAGAAGGTTAGGATCCACCCCTTCCTCTGATCGAGTCCCAGTCCCCATACAACAATAATTTTCATTTCATTATTCTGATGACTCCATATGAATCCCTTTGTAGTAAGAACTATAGTGCTCCAACATGTTGGAATGAAGTTGGATAAAGGAATATATTGGGACTAGAACAAGAAGAAGAGATGATAGAGAATGTTCAAACCATTCAAAAACACATTAGAGTGGCACATAGTTGATAAAAGAGATATGCTGACAATCTTCGATGTGATCAGGAGTTTAAAGTTGGGGATAAAGTATTTCTTCAAATATCTTCATGGATGAGAGTTGTGAGGTTTAGAGAGAAGGGAAAGGTAAGTCCAATGTAAATTAGCCCTTTGTTATTCTTGATCACATTGGGGTTATGGCCTATCGACTTTCCCTTCCACCAAACCTATCTCAAGTACATAATGTGTTCCATATACCCTCTTGAGGCGACAAAGCTGTCAGGTTGAGCATGAACCATGATATTGGGATGGCACAACCATTATACTTGAGTGAAATGGTCGTAGGGGAATGAGGTGTCAATGATGATGCAAATTAGAATATTTTATTGGTGATTGTCACTCACCTGTGATAGTCAAAGTGCTAAATTCAGTCGTGTGCACACATTTTGACTCTGTGATGAGGTGGTTTTAACCACTTGTGTGGGTAGAGGCCCCCGCCGGTAGTGCGGCCTAGGACTTGTGATAGGGGTGATTATCATAGAAAGCCACATGGAAGATGAGAAGCCTTCTGTCGATAGCATTGAGGCTATCAGTTGAGGGCTAAGGCTCATCGTGATTGAGGTCACGGGCCTAGATTTATTTTGAGGACAGATATCATTGTGTCTCCGCTTGTCAGGATTTGAGCCGATGTGTGCTTTCAAACATGGGTCCAAGGGACCAGATTGTATTGCTTGGATGTACCTTCGGGACGTATGTACTTGTTAATACATGAGGTGTCAACAGGCACGTGGTGCCTGTTTACTTTTGAGGTGGAACCTAAGGGTTCACCTGGACTGTATGACATCAGAGGTACCTTGGATCATGGGCCAAGGACCTTCTCTCGACTTCTGGTATTCCAGCGTTGGCCAAGACAGGAAAGCTTCTTGGTGGCCGTTGAGTACTAGGGAAGCCCTTGTTTATTTACTCGCTGTGTTGATTTATTTATTTATTATATCACACCTGCTTAAACACATATGCTAGGTATGCACCATCCGGTGGTATCCTACTGAGACTAGTTCTCACACCCTGCACGATTCCTCTAGGACGCGTGTAGATTTTATGAATTTGCATTTAGGTAAAGGATCAGCCTCAGGAGCTGGATCTTAGTAGCAGCTTGCATGGAGTTTGGCATAGGACCTTGGGGTTGTGCTTAGTTGGAGATTTTTTTAGCTTCCCTTTTCTGTATCAGCATGATGCTTTGTACATGTATATAGCTACAGTGGTCGGCCATGGGCAACCCTCTCTTGTATATTGACATGTATGTCCTCTTATGAAATGCATGTTTTGCTTGTTTGTTTTAAGAATATCTACAAGTTTTGTGTTGGCATGCTGGCATGTTTATTTATCTCCGCTGGTTCTGGTTATTTATTGCTTCCACTATTTGTCAGTTATTGATCGTGCTTTCACTTTGCGGGTCTGGTTTGAGTCTGCATAGTCGTTTATTTTTTTCTTCATGTTATACATTAGTACTCAGACCTATATTATATCATCATAATAGGTTATAGCCTCCTCACTATACCTCTTTACACCCTCACTTCTAGTTGACAACCTTTGGCATTTAGGGAGGTGCGCCTAAGGCTCAGTAACCCACTAGCCCGAAAGCACTATTTGGGTGGCTATTCAGGTAAGGACGCTACAAGTGGTATTAGAGAAGTTCTTGACTGGGATTTAGTAGTAGTGTTTGGCTGGCTACTAATGAGATCAAGACTGCCTTTTATTTTTTGTTAATCTTACTATTTGGGATAAGGTAGGCTGGAGATTAGGTTGTGATTAGAACTGGATTTCAAACTCGTGTTTGGGTATATGCAGCCCGATGTACGAGGGATGAATCGAGTTACCTTGGTATCAAAGGGATTGATGAATGTGATATGCCACGATATGCAATTGTTTATGCCATGTGATATATACATATATATATATATATATATATGTGTGTGTGAAATTACATGTGATGTGAAAGTTGGGTCTGGCTCTTATAAGAGCAGGCACATGGTACAATGTGGGGTGATTTTTATCACTAGGTCGGGTGACTCGCTCGTCGAAATTGAGGCAATGTTGGTTGTCAGGATGGGTTTGGATCGGGGTACTATTGATACTTGGCTCTGTTGAGGGTGAGTAAGGAGGCCATGAGGTCGGGATGTTGTGTGGCATGGTTACAGTGGGGGAGAGTAAGGGTAGAGAGGATGTATTGCCTTGTACTACTTTCCCTATTTGCATTATATATATCTGTTATATATATGGGTTGTCCGACCATTTATGGTATTTAGCGGGTTCCTCCTGGATGGCTTGGATGGAGCGTCAAGTGGGTGATGGATCAGTGTCGTAGGAGCACAAGAAGGTTGAGGCCTCTGAGGTTCAAGAAGAGCAGGTACATGCTTTGGTACAGGCATGGAAACCACCAGATTTTGTAGCGTTTGGGTCATGGATTGACAGGAAACTCCGAGCGAGCCTGGTGCGAGTTCTCCGGGGCATCGACTAGGGTGCTCAGGGAGCAGAGCCCTCTATGGATTACCTTACTCAGGAGTTCCAGTCGCAACACTTGTCTCCTTTCCAGGGTGAGGGTGGACCTCAGGCTCCTGAAAATTGGACTGAGAGCATGCATGTGATTTTTGAGCAGCTCGAGATGCCTCCAGGGAAGAGGGTCAAATTGGCTACGTACATGCTCAGAGGGACAGCTAAGTGCTGGTGGGATGTGCAAGTGAAAGCTAGCAGACACGAGAGACAGGCCTGGAGGGACTTTGAGGCCAAGTTCTTTGAGCATTTCTTTCCAGAGACGCTGAGGGATGAAAGAGATAGGGAGTTCTTAATCCTTCAGCATGGCAACATGGCCATCATGAACTATGCAGCGGTTTTCACTGAATTGTCTCACTTCACACCAGGCATGGTGAGCAACGACACCTCCAGGGTGAGGCACTTCGAGGATGGTTTACGACATGTCATTCAGGTGTAGGTAAATGTCTTTAGATTGAAATCGTTCCTCGAGGCGGTGAACCAGACACTCATAGCAGAGGGAAACCTGACAGATAGGTCTTACTCGATCCAAGCAACGACTTTAGGTGATTTAGGTGGTGAAACTTTAGATGGAAGGAAATGAGGTGGGGAAGAGTTCCAACAAGGTGGTCAGGCTAAGGACTCGAGCAGACCACCTTGTTGTGGATCCTCTACAGTTTGCTTCCAGTATGGGCAACTAGGACATGTCTAGACTCAATGTGAATGGCCTCCGAAGGAGTGTCAGGCATGTGGATATGTCGGGCATCTCGAGAGGTTCTGCAGGAGGCCTTCTCGTTCAACCGGCGGTCGGGTTCAGGGAAGACACAGGCTTCTGAGGTTGGTTCAGGATTGGTACTAGGTGAGGGTAACTAGGGTTCAGCTGCACGTGGTGGTCATGGAAGAGAAAGTGGGACCCAACACTGGGGTCAGTGGCTAGTGTCTGGAGAAACACTGCAGGTAGGTCAGGCTTCAGGCAGTCGTGTTTCAGGTCAGGTGCACATCATGGAGCTGTTAGGGGTTGAACAGGCTGGTGAGCCGACGACCGTCAGAAGTACGTTACAGACATGGTCGTGATTTGCTTTTCGTATGTTATGACATGGCCTGTTGAGGCATGTCTGCTTTTAGTGCACGTGTTACACATGCAGTATATGTGGACAGACCAGACTTTGGTCAGTAGGTTGGCATCATATTGAATGCGTTATATATATATGAGGTGTGAGGCATGAGGTTCTATGCTTGAGCACCGTGGGTGCGAGATTTTGAGGTACTCATCATCGTGAGCATAGATAGATGTGAGTTTTTGAGGTGCTTTGGCATCGGGGCATCGAGGATGCGAGCTACTTGAGGTGCAAGGAATCTGGGCACCATGACACTGCGGTACTGGATTGAGGTGCGAGGCACCGGGTTTGATTTAAGAATCCGTTGAGATGCGGGACCTTGTAGTGTCATATGTGACACGGGCTCGAGGCGGGCACCGATGCGGTGCAAAGTGTGAATGGGTGTCTGGTATGACACGGGAGCACCTGATAAGGTGCATGAGTGATGATACGTCACAAGAGGACCTTGGGTCCAAGTTAACCAAGCATGCTAGAAAAAAATCTCTTGATGCTAACTTAGTTAAGTCGACCCAAGAATTTCATTAGAATTCTCCGATAATTTAAAGTACTCTGATGAGGGCTAGACTAGTATTTTTGAACTATGGTTGAATTCTAAGTGATAAAAGGTGTTTTATGACTTAAAATTTTAAGTTGAGAGTTTTTCTAACTTATGCATAAATATCATTTATGTTATTCTTCAATTGCTTGTTAATTTTATGTGGAACTTTCATAAATAATTAACCATGTTTGATAAAATAATTTACGCATTAAATATGTTTATATAAGATATTTTATTTTATCCTTTATATACTTGTTAATTACTTTATGTGAAAACTTATATAAATAATTAACATTACCTGATAAAATATATCTTATACACCATTTTATTTATCTAAGAATGCTTGTTAATATATTTATAATATGTGATCACGTTTAATCATCCAAATAAACCATGCATCACATAAATAAATAAAAAATCATGCAGTGATAAAATAAAATAAAGACATGAAATTATCATAAGCTTTATATATTGGTTGATTTATCGAGTGATGATAAACCAATCTACACCCAAGGAGAAATAAATCCTTGAGCCTTAGCTTGGATTGAGTTTCAACATCCATGTGCATCTCCCTGTTTGGATTCATTCTTGATTCGGGTCCTCAATTATCTCCTCTAACTAGGAACTTCATCCATTACAAACGTATACTCACATGAAAGTGAGGGGTACCAGGGGTTTAGGAATACATTAAATAAACCTTGTACATACAAACTCATGCATAATAAAGGAGGAATAAATGATTCACAGATCATCATACTTAATTCAATAAAAATTAATACATAAAAAACATGTAATAAATAATAAAATTAAATAAATTCAGCATACACAGGTCAGTCAAAGCTCATGATCATTCACAATACGCAATGACAAGCACATTTAACATTGATAGTATTCATTTACTATTTCCTTTTAATATAAATTTGCATCAATTAATAAATTAAAAAACAAATTAATAAATTAATTCTTTATTTTAAAATCTGCCCAATTATTGGTCCTTGAGGAGTTTTAAGAATCACATAAATTATTATAAAATAAATTTAATTTTTTAAATCTAAAATAATTAAGTGCACAACGTGTGCTTCAAAGGCCACATGAGGTGTACTTATAGTTATAATATTAAATCCAATTTCTAGAAATTTAATATATAACACAACGTTTGCGCCGATTATCGCGTACTACACAACATGTAAGCCACAGTGTGTCGTTACATACACAACATGTTAACTGTATAGTCAAATCACATAGTCTTCGCGGCATGTATGACCGCATGACATGTCATTAATGTACGGAATGTATACCACTGGAAACCCACATGTAGTACATAACGTATAATGGATGATTACACATCATGTGTTGTCAATCAATACGCTATGAGAAATTACACAGTGTGTTGACCCACATGACACACTAAGTACTCTATGTGTACCTTGTGTGGAGTGAAACATGTCACACGACATATGCGTCAACTACGCGTAATGTAGTTTGTGTATTGTTGAGTTTGGGGTTAGCAGACAATACGCGACATGTAATGACGTCACGTATTAACCCACACAACACACCGTAAAATACGCAGCATGTACCTTGTGTGGGGGTTACATGACATGTATTGTCCCGCTACACGTCATGTATTTCCATTCAACTCACATTCTGCACTGGCAACCAATAGTCATCATGCAATGATACTACGTATTGACCCACACGATGCACAATGATTTACGTGGTGTGTGGCTTGCGAGAAAAAAAACTCATTACAGGGCATGTACTTTTCCATTACACACTGTGTAACCAGGTCATGCATCCAATGACCTTGGCTCCTCCAAATGAATTCTACAAGCGTTCTTTGCACGTTTTGGCCCATTATTGGCCATACAATGTCAGATTAATGTGTTGTTTAGACCTCAAAACAGAAATATGAACATGAAAACTGGCAAACTAATTCATGAAATTGATCAAATAAATTATAAATGATTATAAATTAAAATCTAACCCTTATGATGCCACTTTTGAAGATTCCAGGACGCAGCAGAAGCGTTGGGCGGGCACCCAATCTTGTTTTTTTTGTCCATATCAACAGATAAATCCGAACTAGATGAACACACTCTGGAATCTCATAGAAATGACCAGACACATTTAATTTATAATTAATTTAAAAATAGAATTAACTCGATTGTAGTAGTCTTCTTGATCAAATTTCCATCATTGTTCTTGTTATGTTGTCGTTGCGATGGATAATTCATGTGAGGATTCTTCTAAACATATCCACATGTACTCCAGGAATCTCTGAACAACATTCTTGATATCTCAGGTGCTAGCATGGAAGAATCATTTTTCATTGTTCGTCGTCAATCACAACAAAATCATTTTGTTCTCTCTAGGTTCTTGAGAGAGGAAGGAGAAATTTCTCTCTAGGACTTGAGAGAATTCTAGAGAATGTCTCCATTGTGTCAATACATCCCCCTCGTGAAAAATGATATATTTTGAAATGTATACTTAGGATTAAATAATGATAATTCCGAAAAGGTTCTTATCATATTATTTAATCTAAGTAAAACCCCATGTCAAGTAACAATAATAATTCCATTATTATTATATCTCATGGCATGTGTTTATTCTAATATCATTTATCAAATAGATTATGTCACATAAATGACTTATTTTAAAGGTATTTTTCATTTAATTTCCATTCTTGCTTTGTTTTGGGGGTTTCCCATGCATTTTTTGGGGAATGGGTGAGTTTTCATGATTTGGGACAAACTGTGAGCTCATTTCCAGATTTAAAACCCAATTTTGTTTCTTTTATAACTCTTTCATTTTTTAATATTTTTCACCCATTCCACTTTCAAAATGGCCTCCCCTAACCCCTATTAACACCACCATATTAATTTGGACCCTTTAGGAATCCATAATCATGGTGGATTAGGGTTTTTATTTAAGGAATTGGGCCAGCCCGAAAGCTCATTTCCAGTTTTAAAAATAAATTTTGTTTATTTAATAAATTATTCATTTTTTACACTTTCAGTGATTCCACCTTCCACTCGAAGCCAACTTCCCTAGGCACGACCCTAGCTTCGCTTATCCCTCTTTGGAGCTCATTTCCATCGCGGATTAGGGCAAATCTTCTCAAGCTTTCTCAAATCGTCCAGATTTGAAGAGGTAATTTGTTTCCATAATAATTCCTTCATTTCTCACTTGTTTCCCCTCATTCCAGTTCCTACAAGACCTCATCATCCTTGTTCGAATGTCACCTGAATTTTTGGCAGTTTGGAAATTCAGATACTGGTGTATTTGGGGATATTTCTTCAAGATCCCTCAAGTAAGTGGGTTTCCATCCTTTCTTGCTCCCATTTTCTTAGGGTTTAATCCCTTATTCTTGAAGTTCCTAATGTCCAGCAAGTAGGGTTTAGAAATTAGGGTTTGATCTTGTGTTTCATGGTCTGAAATTCTAGTTTTAGGTCTGTTTTACCTTCCTTGAGGTGTGGCGATGGTGCGTTTGAGTTTTCGCACAAAGGATTCAAGGGTTTTCATTACTTTGGTAGGTGATTCCATTGTGTTTTCAATATTTGTGACCTAGTTGTTGTGTTTATGATATTTTCATGTTTATTTCATTTGAATATTTCTGAAAAAATTGGTTTTAGTGGCGTTTGTAAGGCAAGTGAATTTTAAGTGCCAATTTATGTGAAATTAGGGGTTTTTCATATAAATATTTTACTGGTTCATTTGGGGCTACCCTATCATTACTTAGTTGATTTTGTTGAACTATATTAGGGATGAAAATCATTTTTTGAATGTTTATACTATCTGGTTGTTGCTGTGAAAGTTTGTTTAAATGGCGTTTGTGAAGCAAATGGACTTTAAGTGCCATGTTTGTGTGAAAATGGGTGTTTTTAAAAGATACAACTTCTTGGTTTATATGGGGATTCCCCATAACTGAATTTTTGGTTTAATTGAATGATATTGAACTGCAATTTTTGTTTTGGTGACTTAAAAGTGTGTACATGGTGTGCAAAGTGGATATTTCAAAGAGTTTTGGGTGAAAAACAAGGAAAGATTTTGAGAAGTTGTTTATTGAAAATCAAAATGCTTTGTTGCGTGTTTTAAGTGGAATAAAATGTGTGTAGCTACTGTATTGTTTGTGTGTGACCAGTAGTGGTGTTTTTATATGCAAAGTAATGTGTTTTTATTGCTGAAATTGTTTGAGCACAAAGGGGGAAGCTCGGGTACCTAGGTGGGCAGATATATACTAGTACGACTAGTGAACCGGATGGGTTTTGTCCTTGTTTCACTGAGCAAATGGATAATGACAACTCTAAATAAACTATATTGATGATGATGGGGGACAAATAGGTTATTAGTATGTTCCCTAATAGTATCTTGTGCATGGGAACATATTTTTCTATGGTTACTTTACACCGAGGTACGAGGTGCATAGGGCCCGAGACTATCTAGTTGCCTAGGGGTGTTCCCAATTTTGGTGCTCATTGGATTTGTGGTATTTACCCTTGCCTTAGGGTGTGTTTGGATATTATTTACAGTAGCTAACATTCCTTATTTAAATGTGTTAACATTCTAAAAGTTTTAGTTTGAAAACTGTTTTCAATTGAAAATTGCATTTCTTGGAATTTATCACCACTTTTCTTTACATATTAAAACTGCTTGCTTTTTCACCTTGTATTGCATGCACTTTGGAATCTTTGAGTGGTATCCTATTGGGCTTAGGCTCAAACCCTACTTACACCCCTTAGGTGTAAGTAGACTTGGTTGTGTTTGACTCGGGTAAAGGTAAAGCCTTAGGTGAAGGCAGTTCGGGTCGTTAGACACCTCCTGCGGTGCGGTGTTGTAGAGACGGCTAGGGGGTGACGACCCCCTTATCGTGTGGAGTCTTTGTGGATGTCTTAATGCTGTCTTTATTTGTATTTGGACCTCTTGTACTGTATTTAAATCCATGTATTCCGATCTGGTTTTGTTAAAGCTTGTTTGGCATGAAAATTTCAGATTCTTATTATTGATTGTTTTTAATGTTTTATGCTTTCGTACTCGGGTAAATCGTTCCCAAAACTAATTTAGTGATACCTGGTGACACACGCTTGTCGCGGGTCGTGGAAAAAAACAATTATATTTTTTTCCTAGTGCAGCACAGTGGCTGACCAGGGTCGTCTCTCTTGAGGAGCCTTTCAGTGTGTTCAATTACTTTATTCTATATTACCTAATCTATATCTTTTTGATATTTTGTTATTTAATAAAACTGATTACAATATTTTTGGGTTTTTGATAATTAAAATAATGACATGAAAAATGTTAATTTAAACTACCATGCAAATCTAAATAGAATGAGTTAATAAGAAAGAACTTGGTTTTGGGGTTTAGTCTTGGATTCAATCATTATTCTCTTTTATATGTTGATTTTAGTTTGATAATCCAAACATGAAATCTCATATTTGAATAACTAATCTTTTCCAAAATAGAAATAGTTTGAGTTTCATTTCATTGGGGGCCGTCACCCAATAGGGAACATTCGCCTCACCAATGCATGATACTCAAATCTACCACAAACAATAAAACAAACATTAAAGAAAATTTATGAATATTTGGACCTCCCCCAATCCAAGCCTCGAGTTAGCCTCTCATTTCCAAGAGTATGATATTACTTGGTGGATTGGGTGTAGGAAGATAGAGAGATGGAGAGAGAGAGAGAGAGAGAAAAGAAGAAAAATGGATGGAGAAATACAAATGGATTAATAAAACTAGAATATGAATTACAATTGAAAATAAAACTAAAATAAAACTAAAATTAAAATGAAATAAAAAGAAGAAATGAGGGGGTAAATAGAAGAGCAGCAGCGGCCCGTGCCCTGGTGGGATCCCTCCTTGACTTTGGGTGTCGAGCTGATGGTTTTGGAAGGAGGAGAGGGCCTCCTTTTATAGGCAGATTTCCGTCCCCCGAAAGTTTACATGTTTTTGGACCCTTAAATGGATGATTCACGCATAGACCCCTTCTTCAATATTGTTAATAAATGTGTTTTCCGTTCACTCTCCAAATTACAACGCATTTGGACCCCAGATGAAGGAGTTATGAATTTTTCATTGAAGGATTCTTTTTCTGGATGAAACTTTTAGGAAGGTTCCTCCAAAAGTATGTCATTAAATAGCTACCTTAATGGATTCCAAACTCCATGTAATTTATTGTGTGAATTCCTATTTGAGTCATCTTTCCTCTCCAAGTGGAATCAACGTATTTGAAGGTGTGTAGGACGAGTTGTGGTTCTGTTACAGTGGTGTGGTCCACGCTGTCTGCCTGAAAAAATGTCAAACTTCAATGATTTTTTAGGACCACTAGATGGTCGAATCAGCTCCTGGTCCAGAAGACAAAGATGGAGGAAATAAAATCAGGATTATAATAAAATTATATTTTTTTTATGAAATGAAAAAAATACCCTTGTGTTGAAAATCTGTCCAAAAATCCAGAATTATGCACTTTTCACAATTTTGCTCATTTTCATTCTAAAACTCAAATTACCCATTATTTTAATAAAACAATGAAACACATGGGTTTTATCATATAAAAACATTAAGAAATACTCATTATTTGATAAAAAATATGCACGTAAATTTGCTCTGTCACCTGGGCACTTGTGTCAGCCTGTGGGGATAGGGAACACCCTTTGGGCCGTGTCATGGGCTGGATTTGGTGCCAGTACTAGTGGCGACCATATTCAATTCGTGACAGATTAATTAATATTTATTTAAATGATATTAAATATATCATTTTTATCAGATCATTAAACTCAACTCATATTATCTCATACATAAATTTATTCTTAAGCTTAAATTTAATAGAATTTGATGAAATTAAGGACACACTTGGTGTGTAACCCTCTAAACCCCTTTTTTAAATGCAATAAGTGAACTCATCTAAAGTCCAAGATCACCATCTAGCAACACATCAAGGCACCCATAAAGAATGAAGTTAGTATAGCAACTACAACAACCTTCCTATGAACGCTGCTGTTTAATATAATACTTTGTTAACCGATATCTCATCAAGCTGGATGCATACTTTTTAGGTCCTTAAGGCACCCAGAGGGGGGGTGAATCTGAGTGTGAGTATTTTAAAACTTTTTGGCCCTCTTTTACTTATTTACCTCTTTGGATCTTGTTCACACATGGGCAGGAACTGTGCTGAATCAGTTTCTTGATTACCTCTTTACTTGACTATCCCCTTAATCTAGTATTATCAATGGTTGCTTTTACCCACTTCATTAAGTTGTTTCATATAGAGAGTAAGTAAGACAGACAGATTTTTACTTGGTTCACCACTACAAGCTAATCCAAGGAGCATGCAATCAATAATGCGTTGATGCACCAAAATCCACTAAACTCCCTGTTTTTTGTGTGGGGTTTAGGCTAGGTCACTCCTGTCTAGGGACACTCCCCTTATAATGGGTATTGGGTTGCCTACTGTTATCCAAGGAACACTTCTTGCACTTCCTCTGTCACAAACCAGCCCGAGTACCCCGCTAACCCAATAATCGAGTCAATCCTAACATAGCCCGAAGGGTGTTCCCGATCCCCAGAGTTTGGAGATTAGCACCTATCATACTACAATATGAAAATGGGAATGAATTTGCCACAAATACAATAGAAGCAAAATAAACAAGTCGGTATGCATACAAAAGAAACTCAACTGGGAGAAGTGTACCGAAAGTTAAACAGGTGTAACAACCCAAAGTACTACAACAAAATACCAGAAAATTGGAAAAACTGCCCAATCCCCAACAAACGTAACTCAAAATCTACGGATCAACACCTAGATCCACCTTCAAGTGGTGTTTTTCCATTGCTTGAACCTGGAAGGAGATAATCTACAAACACACGAAGGCAAAGGTAGGATGTGAGCTAAGAAGCCCAGTAGGGTCTCACCAAGGATTCCAAACAGATGTCAACATTTAATTATCCAAAAAGAGCTTTCAATTTTAAATAAACAACTTTGGTATTTCAAAAGAATATTTAAACAAATCATGTCTTACATTTCAAATGATGGAAATACTTTTAAAAAAAACTTCACATTTCAGTTGATGGAATATTTCAAAAACAATGGATTAAATAAACATTTTATATAAAACAATTTATATAAATTCTGGAGGCATGTGAAACAGTTTACAAACATTGACAAACATTTATATCTCAATTATAAATAGGTGATAAACATGGTCATTTTCCAAGAGGCACGATAGTACCAGGTTATGTGATCCTCACACTCATGTGATAATAACCGCAATGTGTACACACGTCCCTCGACACTGGCAAGAGATGACACGTCAACATCCCACTGGGGAATTCGATTTGCATGTTCTCTAGTAAACAACAATGATGAGAAATTTATTTTAAAAACAGTTTAAAATACAATTCATTTCATTCTCCCATTTCAAATAATGCCAATTCATCGTATGTGGCTGCTGATCACTCCTACTCAGAGCGTGACACATACATTTTTCTCATATGACACATACATGATGCCTCCATGACTCGTAGGCACTCTAGAAGATGACACATACATGGCTGTGGGATGACTCATACGTAGATGACACTTAGCCATTTTCCAGAATCGGCTTCTCGATAATAATTTCTTCCAGAATCGATCCAAATGACTTCCAGCCTTCATGGAACATCCCGTGAACTTCTCTAAGGGTGACATATGATTATCGTGGGCTTCATGCACCTCAATCCCTTCATCCTTTGCCTTTTTCAACAAATCCATCAATACAAACAATCAAGCTCCATTTGTCAACAACTCCAAATCAGCCTTGACATGTCACCTTTGTGAGTCCTAAGGACGAATCCATAACAATCCTCCAAGCATCACTCAGTCATCTCTCTTATATATTGTCAATAAACCGTGGATCTGGTCATCTTCCTTAAGTATTTTCAATAAATCCAACACAAATCCATAGGGTTGTCAACAATTCTTGTGTCATCACCTTATATGCTCGATTTATCTTTCTTTGAATTTCCTAAATGAACTCATCTATAAACTACAATGGCCATGGATTTTGTCCAGACTGTTCCATTTCAATCAAACAACCAAAAATATCTTCTTCCATTAATATGAAATTGACAAATTATTTTTTGACCATTCAATTAATGGCATATCACTTATAACACACTTAATATATGTTACCTCACCATGAGCATATGTAATCACAATTTTCGTTCATACACCAAAGTATGTGATTCATGATACACATTAATAATAATCTCAAGTCGAAAAATCAAGACACATGTCAGCAGATAAGAATATCCAATGACACATCAAACATATAGAATCCCTATTGGTGAGTCTGTCTTCATAACCTCCCTTCTTGAAGATCACCAAGTGTGAACTTGATACGAAGAAGTCTCGATGAATATGAGTAACCAACACCTGCTAAACAAACAACATGTATCCCATCAAAGAGATATATCTAGACCATAAGACATATTTACGTAAGAATACTATCATAGAATCTTTGGGTTCTCATTATAGCAGGGAACTGGCTAAACATTATCACATTAATTTTACGTGCAAGAACAATAAATATGTAATAAGGATAAATATATATATCCAAGTAATCGAAAGTACAAAGTCGATTGATTCTAGGGAACCAACACAAAATCACATCTAACAACAATCCCATAATAAAACAAACAGGAAAAATAAAGATTAGAGATCAACCACAAGAAATAACAATCCCGGCTCTCGCGCCCTGCCCCATCTCGTCTTGTCGGTCCTTACCGGGACTATCTGACAGACTACTCAAGAAGCACTAGTGGCTCGATCCCATATTTATTGCAAGTCACCACAGGGGTTGGCTCCCACTGTACAGCTCTCAAGTTGCACCTCGGTCACTCAGATGGTACATCAAAACCATTATCAACAAACAAATAAGAGTTGGCCAACTCTATTTTATGCAGCATGTTATCACCTCCCAGGGGTCGGTCACCATCCCACCTAGTGCCTCATCGTCCAATGCTAGGCATCTAGACGCCCATGGGGAAAAGCAAATCTAGGAAGAATCATATCCCAACTGGGAAAATAATGATGTACGCGACCTCACAAATAAGAGTATGCATGCTCCTCGAGTCAAACATCAATCCTAAAGGTCATCCTAAATGTTGTCTGCCATGAGCATTGATATTCCATTAAGAGGTCTGTCACACAGACTTGCCACCACTCAAGTTACGTGCCTAGTCACTGTCTCGTATGGCATAAGCCAACATTGGTTGGGAGGGAACTCAACATCCTCCTCTCAACGGAACAAGAGGCAACTCACATTTCATTTTCTATCGCTGGATCCATGCCAAGGATCATCATGACACTAAGACTACTACTCATAAATCTGGAATAAGTCGTCAGGCATAGAATAAGGGGACTAATTCCCACCTCAACCACTGAGGTCAATCATGAGGGCTCTCCCATAAGGATCTAAGGAGGCCATACATCCCATCAAAAACGTCAAGGGATGTCCAAAGGCCAAAAATAACCAATTCACTCTTTACTCGTTCAATCTCATGTCTCACAACCATTCCAAGGGTATCCCAAGGTTCCTATGGATCTACACTAAAAAGGGAAGATATACAACATCACAATCCAATCTAACCAACCCATCAGTCAAGGGAAGAATTCTCTTATGGTTCTTATGTAACCATGCAATGAGGGATAACATAACAGACAACCATGATGACAAAGCTTACACAAGCATACAAGCTTTTAAAAACAAGGATTAACCCTCGCAAAGTCAAACAGATCAAAACAAGTATCAAAACAAGCCCTCATGAATTTCCTTTAAAACACTATTATGAAACCTCTTTACGACCCATTGAGGAAAGGGCATCACGTGTCGGCTTACTCACACTAAACCCTTGGCCAAAATACCATAAAAACTCTTAGGAAAACCCATCTTTTCTTTTGAAGATATCATTTCAAAACCATCACTTAAAATCACCACTTTCATTTTAAAATCCCATTTAAAATTGTTCTTTAAAAACCAAACCATTTTCCTTAAGAAAAGCCCTAACTCGAAACCATTTCCTTTAAAAAATCCCATTTTAAAGAAAATGACCATTTCCCCTTGAAAACCATGTCAAACCACTCACGCCACCAAACAAAACCATAATTTGGGCCACCGTCACTCGTTCGACCAAGGCACCACCAATGAACCATTCAGCACGTTATACGGTCTTTGTTGACTGTTAAGCTGACACGAGCCCGTCCCAAATTATGGGGTGAGATCACACGATATCATGCCACATGTCACATGCCAAGAATAATAATTATGAACATACAAATCATAAAAATAATCCAAATAATCAAGAGACTCAGTAATTTAAAGGCCATCTCCCTCAATCACACGATCCAAAACATAATCCAAGTCCGTACCAACCACCAACGAACCCACGAGCACCTGGCTCATCCATAAATCATCTCAAATTAACGACCAAAACATTTTAAGACAAAACCCTCAACAAGCATAACCATCACCAAACTCATTGGGCGGCTCCACGACATCGAAACCACAAGCAATGAGGTGTGATCCACTCCAAACATACACATGAGCCTATGACATATGAAAGCCCCAATTTTCCAACTCAAATCATCGAGTAATCTCATCCAAAATCACCAAAACCAAAGGAATGCCCACCGGACAACATACTCCAAGCCAAACATTGCACAACGGCGAGCAAACACCCCTCTCAAGCCTCCTCACCACACATGTAAGCCCCATGATTCTGATGTGATTCTGATAGGAACTTATGAGTTGGATGTAGTTAAAGGGTATTTCTATCTTTGTAAGGGATAGTTTATTCAGAGTTCTGTTGTGGGGGGATATTGTTAGGGGAAAGGGGAAATTGTTAAGTGAGGGAGAGACGATTTTAGGACCACATGGGTAGGGGAATTTGCTATAAATAAAGAAGCAGGGAGTGAGAGAGGGCAGAAGAAAATATTATGGGAAATCGGCCTTTTGGCTTGGACTCGGCTTAGGCTTGGGTGGGAGTGAAAACTCCCGAAGTGTTCTCCATCCCCTTCTCCTTCCATTCATTTTCTTCAACTCTTTGTAATCCTCTATGTCATTTCTTGCTTAAATATAAAGTGTTAGTCCTCGGTGTTTATCAATTGGTCCGGTCTGCTGACCTCCATCCTAGGACGAGCTCAAACGAACGAGGCAGCCAACTGTTTTCTTCCCAGTTCCCCTCAGACACGCGGTTTGCTTCCCACTTTCACCGTTGTTTTTTCGTATCCAGGAGACCCTTACTATTTCTGTCTCGGACTCAGACTGCCACCCATTAGTCACCTTCAACTACTTCACGTTCGACGAGGTGATCTGAGCGACCGGAGGGACTTCACTGGGCAACGGCACTTTCAGCCGTCTCGGTCATCTCCGTCATCCCACGTTATGATCTGGTGCGCAAAGTCAGGCCACGTCCGACGATTCTATGATTCGGTATCAGGCTCTTTGCCCCGTAAGTATCCCTTGCTCCAGCCTTTTTCTCTGGCCTGCTTCCAGCTCATTGCTGCTCACTATGACAAAAGAAAAAAAAGATATACAAAAAAAAAACAGAGGGGCGAGTCTCCGACTTTGGACAGACAAAAAAAATATATAAACAAAAAAAAACCGTGTGTCCCGATATTTTTTCCTTTCAGCCGGTCAAGCCGCGCACAGTGCCCAATGCCTGTCTACTATCAAACTCCCTCCCTGTTTTTTTTCCACACCACCGCCAACGGGTACAAAACCAATGGAGACTCGAAAGCAAAATCGTCAGGATGACATTGATCGACGACTGGGCCTCCTCGAAACTCTCGTCTCCAACCTGACGTCGGAAATAGAGACTATCACTGTGACACATCAACAGACTTGGGAGCACGAACGCTTGCAGGTGTCTGAATGCCGCAAGGAACAAGCTGAATTGTGCACCTACATTACCGGTGTTCTGCACTGCCTGGAGAAGGCGCCGCAGCTGGCAGCATAACCCCCGCTAACTTGCACTGCGCCTTCACCTTCGCACACCGTAGTACGGGCGTCTTCAGCAAACCCGGGGAGGACACTTGCCTCCCTACACCCCCCACCGACGTGGGTACCGATCAACACCCAACTGCCAAATGGGTGGAACTTCCGGTGTTTGATGGCAGGGACCCAGGGGATGGATCACACGCGTCGAGCTTTACTTTCGCATCAATCAGACGTCGGACGATATTAAGGTACCACTTGCGCAGATTAGTATGGAAGGGGTTGCGGTCCATTGGTTCAACATAGTGTAGGAGGTTCATCCAGGAGAGTCGTGGGAAACTTTCAAAGAGCAGCTCATGGAACGCTTTAGCGGGCTCAAGATCCAAAATCCTTATGCAGAACTAACTGCACTACAGCAGACTGGGTCGGTTCAGAAATATATTGAGCAATTCGAATATCTAGCGTTTTTACTTCCTCGTCAGCCCAAGCTGCAATACGTCGGGTCTTTCTTGCATGGACTCCAAGAGGACATTCACAGTTGGGTTCGCATCCACAACCCCGAGACTTGCCTCCAGGTTATGCGCTGAGCTTGGCATGTGGAGCTTGCTTTCACAAGCAGTGTGGGCACCCAGTACCGCAGCGGTGGGTCGTCGACTCCTCGTCGGGTGCGCGACGCTAAACTATGGCGACCACCAGGCCATTCAGAGACTCTGTTGTTGACTGGGACCCATCCCCAACCGCTACGACGAGGGGAGGGTGGTGGGAATAGGAGTTCATCGGGAGCCTCCAACTCAGACACGTCCTGGAGGGCACGACACTCGACACCTAACAAACCAAGAATGGGAGGACCGTCGGAGCAAATGCCTATGTTTCAAGTGTGGGCAGTCCTTTAGCCCCATGAATCGTTGTGCCGATCCCAAACTACGGGGTGGTGTTGTTGGGCGAAGATATAAACGACGTTAATGATCCTTTTTTCAGTCATGAGGACAAGACTGTTTTAGGGGGTGACGAATAATAGGAACTTATGAGCCGGTGGTGGTTAAGGGGTATTTTTGTCTTAGTAAGGGATAGTTTGTTGGGAGTTCTGTTGTGGGGGGATATTGTTAGGGGAAAGGGGAAATTGTTAGGCGGTTAAGGGAGAGATGGTTTTAGGACCACGTGGGTAGGGGAATTTGTTATAAATAAAGGAGCAGGGGGTGAGAGAGGGCGGCAGAAAGTATTCTGGGAAATAGGCCTTTTGGCTTGGACTCAGCTTGGGCTTGGGCGGGAGTGAAAACTCCCGAAGTGTTCTCCATCCCCTTCTCATTCCATTCCTTTTCTTCAACTCTTTTTAATCCTCTCTATCGTTTCTTTCTTAAATATAAAGTGTTAGTCCTCAGTGTTTATCAATAGGTCCAATCGGCCGACCTCCATCCTGGGATGAGCTCAATTGAACGAGGTGGCCAATTGTTTTATTCCCGGTTCCCCTCAGACGCGTGGCTTGCTTCCCTCTTCCGCAACTGTTTTTTCATAACCAGGCAACCCTTACTATTTCCGTCTCCGGCTCGGACTACCATCCATTCGTCACCTTCAACTACTTCACGTTCAACGAGGTGATCTAAGCGACCGAAGGGACTTCACCGAGCAGCGACACTTTCGGTTGTCTCTGTCGTCTCCGCCATCCTACGTTATGATCCGGTGAGCACGGTCAGGCCGCGTCCGATGATTCTATGTTGCAGTATCAGGCTCTTTGCCCTGTAAGTATCCCCTGCTCCCGCCTTTTTCTCTGGCGTGCTTCCAGCTCATTGTTGCACACTACGACAAAAGAAAAAAAAAGATCTACAAAAAAAACAGAGGGTCGAGACCAAATTTGGCCGGACAAAAAAAAATATAAACAAAAAAAATGGTGCGTCCTGATATTTTTTTCTTTTAGCCTGTCAAGCCGCGCACAATGCCCAACGCCTGTCTACTATCAAACTCCCGCCCTGTTTTTTTTTCACACCACTGCCAACGAGTACAAAACTGATGGAGACTCAGAAGCAAAATCGTCAGGATGACATCGATCATCGACTGGGCCGCCTCGAAACTATTTTCTCCAGCCTGACGTCGGGAATAGAGACTATCACTGTGATACATCAGAAGACCTGGGAGCAGGAACACTTGCAGTTGTCTGAATGCCGCAAGGAACAAGCTGAATTGTATACCTACATTACCAGTGTTTTGCACCGCCTAGAGAAGGCGCCACAGCTGGAAACAGAACCCCTGCCATCTTGCACTGCGCCTTCAGCTTCGCACACCGTAGACACGGGCGTCTTCAACAAACCCGAGGAGGACACTTGCCTCCCTGCACTCCCCACCGACGTGGGTACTGATCAACACCCAACTGCCAAATGGGTGGACCTTCCGATGTTCGATGGCAGGGACCCGAGGGGATGGATCACACGTGCCAAGCTTTACTTTCGCATCAATCAGACGTCGGAAGATGTTAAGGTACCACTTGCGCAGATTAGTATGGAAGGGGTTGCGGTCCATTGGTTCAACATAGTGCAGGAGGTTCATCTAGGAGAGTCGTGGGCAGCTTTCAAAGTGCAGCTCATGGAACGCTTTAGCGGGCTTGAGATCCAAGATCCTTATGAGGAAATAGCTGCAATGCAACAAACCAGGTCGGTTCATGAATATATTGGGAAATTCAAATATCTAGCATTTTTACTTCCCCTCCGGCCCAAGACGCAATACGTCGGGTATTTATTGCATGGACTCCAAGAGTACATTCGCAGTTGGGTTCACATCCACAACCCTAAGACTTGTTGCGGAATCGCCGGGAGACACAACGACAGAAAAAAAAAATGAAAGAAAGAAAGCAGAGGACACAGCGATTTACGTGGTTCGGGAATAATCCCTACGTCCACGGGAGAGGCAGAATATTTCACTATTCGGGAGCACAAATTACAGAGGGGGTTTTCAGTAGTAAACCCTAGCCCGAAATGGGCTACATATGAAGAAGACGGTCCACTGTTCCGAAATAGTAAGTCTGCGTTGCAATAGTGATCGACAGCCAACTTTGTCAAAAGTGCTACAGTGTTTGTCGGCTGGCTTTGTCAAAAGCGCTACAATGTCTGCTAGATGGAAGTCAAAAGCGCTACAGTGAAGTTGACCCCGCATTTGGCCCAACCGGATTGGGCAACACCAATCCAACAAGACTCGCTTGTAGGTTATGTGCTTAGCTCGGCATGTGGAGCTTGCTTTCACAGGCAGTGTGGGCGCCCAGTACCGCAGTGGTTGGTCGTCGACTCCTCGTTGGGTGCACGACGCTAAACTATGGCGGCCACCAGACCATTTAGAGACTCGACTGTTGACTGGGACCCATCCCTAACCGCTCCGACGAGGGGAGGGTAGTGGGATAGAAGTTCGCCAGGAACCTCCAACTCAGACACGTCCTGGCGGGCGCAGCACTTGACACCTATCAAACCAAGAATGGGAGGACCGCCGAAGCAAAGGCTTGTGGTTTTAGGTGTGGGCAGCCCTTTAGCCCCATGCATCGTTGTGTTGATCCCAAACTACGGGTGGTGTTGTTGGGCGAAGATATAGACGACGCTAATGATCCTCTTTTTATGTCTTGATGACAAGACTATTTTAGGGGGTGACGAATGATAGGAACTTATGAGGTGGAGGTGGTTAAGGGGTATTTTTGTCTTAGTAAGGGATAGTTTGTTGGGAGTTCTGTTGTGGGGAGATATTGTTAGGCGGTTAAGGGAGAGACGGTTTTAGGACCACGTGGGTCGTGGAATTTGTTATAAATAAAGAAGCAGGGGGTGAGAGAGGATAGGAGAAAGTATTCTGGGAAATCGGCCTTTTGGCTTGGACTCGGTTTAGGCTTGGGCGTGAGTGAAAACTCCCAAAGTGTTCTCCTTCCATTCCTTTTCTTCAACTCTTTGTAATCCTATATGTCGTTTCTTGCTTAAATATAAAGTGTTAGACCTCACTGTTTATCAATTGGTCCGGTCTGCCGACCTCCATCCTGGGACGAGCTCAATTGAACGAGGCGCCCAACTGCTTTCTTCCCGGTTCCCCTCGGACGCACGACCTGCTTCCCTCTTCCACTGCTGTTTTTTTTGTATTTAGGAAACCCTTAATATTTCTGTCTCCAGCTCGGACTGCAACCCATTCATCACCTTCAACTACTTCATGTTCGACGAGGCGATCCGAGCGACCGAAGGGACTTCACCGGGTGGCAACACTTTCGGCCGTCTCTATTGTCTCTGCTATCCCACGTTATGATCCAGTGCACATGGCTAGGCCACGTCCGAAGATTCTATGTTGTGGTATCAGGCTCTGCCCCGTAAGTATCCCCTGCTCCCTCCTTTTTCTCTGGTGTTCTTCCAACTCATTGTTGCCCACTACGACAAGAAAAAAAAGATATACAAAAAAAACAGAGGGGCGAGTCTCCGACTTTGGCCAGACGAAATATATATAAACCAAAAAAAGCTGTGGGTCCCGATATTTTTTTCTTTTAGCCGGTCAAGCCGTGCACAGTGCCCAATGCCTATCTACTACCAAACTCCCACCCTATTTTTTTTTCACACTACCGCCAACGAGTACAGAACTGATGGAGACTCGGAAGCAAAATTGTCAGGATGACATCGATCAACGACTGGGTCGTCTCGAAACCCTTGTCTCCAACCTGACGTCGGGAATAGAGACTATCACTGTGACACATCAGTAAACCTGGGAGCAGGAATGCTTGCAGCTGTTTGAATGCTGCAAGGAACAAGCTGAATTGTGCACCTACATTACCAGTGTTCTGCACCGCCTGGAGAAGGCGCCGCAAATGGCAGCAGAACCCTCGCCATATTGCACTGCGCCTTCAGTTACGCACATCGTAGACACAGGCGTCTTCACCAAGCCTGGGGAGGACACTTACCTCCCTGCACTCCCCACCGACATGGGTACCGATCAACACCCAACTACCAAACGGGTGGACCTTCCGGTGTTCGATGGCAAGGACCCCAGGGGATGGATCACACGCGCCGAGCTTTACTTTCGCATCAATCAGACGTCGGGCGATGTTAAGGTACCACTTGCGCATATTAGTATGGAAGGGTTTGCGATCCATTGGCTCAACAAAGTGCAGGAGGTTCATCCAGGAGAGTCGTGGGCAACTTTCAAAGAGCATCTTATGGGACGGTTTAGCGGGCTCGAGATCCAAAATCCTTATGAGGAACTAGCTGCACTGCAGCAGGCCAGGTCAGTCCAACAATATATTGAGCAATTCGAATATTTAGCATTTTTCTTCCTCGCCAGCCCAAACTGCAATACGTCAGGTATTTCTTACATGGACTCCAAGAGGACATTCACAGTTGGGTTCGCATCCACAACCCCGAGACTCGCCTGCAGGTTATGCGCTTAGCTCGGCATGTGGAGCTTGCTTTCACGAGCAGTGTGGGCACCCGGTGTCACATACATGACTTATTTTAAAGTTAAATTTCATTTCATTTCCATTCATGCTTTGTTTTGGGGGTTTCCCAAGCTTTTATGGAGGAATGAGTGAGTTTTCATGAATTGAGCCAAACCGTGAGCTCAATTTCAGATTTAAAAATAAATTTTGATTCCTTTATAAATCCTTCATTTTTTTAAAAAAAATCATCTATTCCAATTCCTACTTGTCATCCCCTAACCTATTAACACCACCATAGTAATTTGGACCATTTAGGAATTCATAATCATGGTGGATATGCGTTTTTATTTAAGGGATTGGGCCTACCTAAAAGCCCATTTCCTGCATTAAAAATATTTTTTAATTCTTTAATATCTCCTTCAATATTTACGTTTTTTCAGTGATTCCAACTCTCCCCCGAGCCCACATACCCAAGGCGCGCCCCATGCTCTCCTCCCCCTCTTTGGAGCTCGTTTTCATCGCGAATTGGGATGAAACTTCTCTAAATTTTTCAAATCGTCCAAATTTGAAGAGGTAAATTGATTATTTCATAACTCCTTCATTTCTCACTCTTTTTCCCCCATTCTGGTTCATAAATGATCTCAACAACCTTGTTCAAATCTCCCTTCAATGGTTTGTTGTTTGAAAATTCAGATACTGGTGTATTTGGGGTGATTTCTTCAATATTTTTCAAGGTAAGTGATTCCTTCTTGGTTTCTTCCTTTTCCCTTAGGGTTTCCTCCCTCTTTCATTATGTTCTAAAATGTCCAGAAGTTAGGGTTAGAACCTAGGGTTTGATTTGGTGTCTTATTGGTCAAATATTGTGGTATAGGGCTAGATCTATCTTCCTTGTGGTGCAGTTGATGTTTTGCACCAAGTTTTGAGGGATTCGACACTTTCAGTAGGTGATTCCATACTTAACCATTTCTTAAGGAGTTAGTTTTTTTGTTTTACTGGTTTTTCATGTTCCCCATATGTTGTGTGTGGTGTGAAAACCATTTTTGAGGGATTTGGTTAAGCATATAATTTTATAATTGCATTTTTGTTGAAGTTGTGAACTTTTCGAATTTAACACAAGTGGTATCTTTTGTGGTAGTTTTATAAAATATGAAATTGATTTATTAGTTGTTGGAAGGGGCTGCAAATTCTGTTTTGTTAATGCCTTAGTGTCATGTGGGCCTTGGAAGGGGTTTTTTTGGAATAGGTTTGTTGTGTAAAACTTTGTTATACTTCTTGAGAGCATTTTATGAAAATGGGTGTTTTCATTTGTATCTTTCGTGGTATTATCCAAGGTGATTTTATAACACTTAAAAGTGGTTTTATAAATGTCTCTAGGGCTTCCAATTCTACTTTGGTAGTGTTTTGGTGTGGTTTTGTCCTTGAAATATGGTTTTGAAATTGGTTTTATGAGCAAAGATTGGGTATACTCTTTGGAATTGTTTTATGAAAGATTTGAATGATTTATGTAAGTGGTGAAACCATATTGGAAAAATATTTTGAAGTGTGTATATTCTGAAATGGTACATTTTAAATGTGAGAGGGGTTGTTTTGTGATGTGTTCCATCTTGGAAATGTTTTACAAAAATGTTTGAAGGATTTACTAAAGTGTGTAAGGGATGTGAAAGTGATGTGGGATGTTTTGTGTGAGTGTGATGTGCAAAATGGATTTTGGTTATGAAAAAGGGTATTATGTAACATGTGAGTGGGTTGTTATGTGAGTTGTAATATATTGGAATGGTTTTATAAAATTGTTTAATGGATTTGTGGAAGTGTTAAAGAAATGTGAAAAGTGTTGTGGGCTATTTTGGTGTGAGTCTGATTTCAAATCAATTTGAATGAAAAGTGGACTTTTGTGACTTGTGTGGTATACATGTGGGCTTTTTGGTGATTTTTTATGAGAAAATGATATTTTCATGTGCAAAGTATATTTCTTGACTTGTTGAACTTGTTTGAGCTCAAAGGGAAAACCCGAGTATCTAGGTGGGTGGACGTGTACTAGTATGCTAGTGAATCTGTGGGGTTTGGCCTCAGTTTCACTTAGCAAGATTGATGCTTACAACTCTAACTAAACTATGATGATGATTGGAGACCACTAGGTTATGGGTATGTTCCCTACTAGTGGTTCATGCACAAGAATGAATATTTGTGATGACTACTCTCACCGAGATATGAGGTACCTAGGACCCATAACAAGCTAGTGCCTAGGGGTTATTTCTTATTGCTTGTGCTCATTAGATCCTTTATACTTATCGTCGACATACGGTATATTTGGCTAGAAAATTCAGTAGCTTTGACATTTATTTTAAAAGTGTTGATTCTTTAAATTAGCCCACTTGAAAACTGATTTTTTTAAGTTGCATCTTTTAGAAATTGTAACCAGAAATTACATGTTTTTGAAAACTTGCATGCTTTTCGTCTTTGAATGTTTATCGCATGGAATCGCTTAGTGGTGGTATCCTACTAGGCATTGGCTCACACCCAACTTACACCCTTGGGTGTAAGTAGACTTGGGTTCTTTTTTTGTCGCAGGTTGGGTACAGTTTTTAGTGCCAGTGGTTCGGGTTTCTAGCAGGTTCTGGGTGGTGATGTCTTGTGGATATGGCTTGAGGGCGGTGCCTCTTGTCATGAGGGTTTATGGGCTGTTTCTTTTTGGTTTTGTACCATTTTTATAGTTTTGTGAGTAGTTTTAAACTATGTAATTCAGTTCTGAATTTTTGTAAAAGATTGTTTGGTTTGAAAAATCCTGATTCGTTTTATTGGATTCATTTGTTGTTTTATGTTTATAAACATGGGTAAATCATTCCCAATTCTCATTTTATGATACCCGGGCACTTGTGCCAGCCCATGGGGATTGGGAACGCCCTTCGGGCCTTGTCATGGGCCGAGTTTGGTGTCGGTTTCGGTGGCGATCAGATTTGGTTTGTGACACCCAGTACAGCAGCGGTGGGTCGTCGACTCCTCGTCAGGAGCACGACGCTAAACTATGGCGGCCACCAGACCATTCAGAGACTCGCCTGTTGACTGGGACCCTCCCCAACTGCTCCAACGAGGAGAGGGTGGTGGGATATGAGTTCGCCGGGAGCCTCTAACTCAGACACGTCCTGGCGGGCGCGACACTCGACGCCTAACAAACCAAGAATGGGAGGACCATCGAAGCAAAGGCCTGTGTTACAGGTGTGGGCAGCCCTTTAGCCACATGCATCGTTGTACCGATCCCAAACTAAGGGTGGTGCTTTTGGGCGAAGATATAGATGATGCTAATGATCCTCTTTCAGTCTTGAGGGCAATACTGTTTTAGTGGGTGACGAATGATAGGAACTTATGAGTTGGAAGTGGTTAAGGGGTATTTTTGTCTTAGTAAGGGATAGTTTGTTGGGAGTTCTGTTGTGGGGGGGTATTGTTAGAGGAAAGGGGAAATTGTTAGGCGGTTAAGGGAGAGATGGTTTTAGGACCAAGTGAGTAGGGGAATTTGTTATAAATAAAGAAGCAGGGGGTGAGAGAGGGCAGGAGAGTATTCTGGGAAATCAGCCTTCTGGCTTGGACTCAGCTTAGGCTTGGGCGGGAGTGAAAACTCCCGAAGTGTTCTCCATCCCCTTCTCCTTCCATTCCTTTTCTTCTACTTTGTAATCCTCGGTGTCGTTTCTTGCTTAAATATAAAGTGTTAGTCCTCAGTGTTTATTAGATTCCCCCGTACAACGGCAAAATTGCACATCTAAAACCTAACCAAGCCACACCAAAATTAGAGAAAAACAGAGGGAGGAGGAGAAGAAGATATCATCTTACCTAGATTCATCAAGAGAAATGGGTCCAAAACAACCTCCAATCAAGTGGAAACCTGGGGGAAAGAACAAGGGGGGTTCGATTGGCCAAAAATGCTTCTCCCAACCTATTTCACACCAAAGGGCACAGGGGGCTTGACATTGAAATGGTCATTGTGCCCCTATTAGAAAAAACAAGGTCAGGACCTACCAAATACCCTATAGACCTTCATCGGGTACCTGGTTCACCACTGAGTAACCATGAGATCCCACTGGCTGCCCAGTGGTCCAACCAATGGTGTTGCACCACTGTCCCCCTCACTGAGTACCCGGTGGCCCCAGCTATGCTACCCCTTCTCCCACTTCTTCCATCAAACACTTGAGAACCCACTACGAGTTTTTTCCATTGAGCACTCACCTCTGAAATGTCCAATTTATCACTTGAAACATGACCAAAACTCCCTCCATCAATCAAAATCCAAAAATTCAAATTCACCTGTCAACTAAGGTGACGAAAGACTAACTTGCCTCCCATACAAAATTCACGCGTCATTACCACAAGATTTAAAAAATTAAAACTGAATGAAGTGACTTTGGGTAAAAACGTGACATAAATAAATAAACTTATTTTTATGTAATTTTACCTACATTTTATGATGATTTAATGTGAAAAATACTCTTAAATATTTTTTTAAAGATTTCATGACATTTTGAAATAAATTGATAAATGAATGTTGATTTAAAAAAATTCCAATATATTAGTCATTTTATAAATTTATATAATTCAATACCTTTTTAGGTATTATTGAGATATTTAAAATATTGACTGTTATCTTTTTATGTTCCAACATTTTAATTTCCATTTATTAGAATTTTTTAGGAATAAAAGTACCACTAAAAAACATTTATTTATTTGTATATTAAAAGAAAAATAAAAAATAAAAAATATCTATATATACAAGATAATGTAGCTTAGCATAAGGCAAATTAAAAAAATGGAGCATGTCTTGTATAAAACATACTGCTACGAATCATAAAATAAATTTAAAAACAAAAAAATAATGGAGCGCTCAACTCAGCGTTTTTGTCAAAGGGTAAGATGGTCCATCACTTTTTTTCCCTATGGATTGGATTTAAATCGTCTCAGGTTGGGCACCTGAACCTGACCCTCAGGTTGGGTTTTGGACGAAAATGCCCCCATTATGCATTTTTTGGGGTTTTTTTTACGCTGCCCTCCGCTGGAAATTCCCGTCAAATTTCCACTGGAAATTTCCAGTGTAATTTTCCACTGGAAATTTCCTCCGATGTGGCGGTAATCCATTGGCCAACCTGAACCTCAGTGTAACATCACGTTATGTTTCCAGGTACTTTTGATGTTTCTAAGCACCTCTGTTTTGGAGTAGTGACTTGGAGGATGCGTTTGGGTGAACTTTTAAGTAAAACAAAAGGGCAATGGCTTGTGCACGATTTGCGCACGGTTTGACAAACCGTGCGACCAAACCGTGCGGACCGTGCATCTCTGGACAGTGAGGTCCGCACGGTGTACGCACGGTTTGAAAAACCGTGCGTCTCTGCCCAGGTAAACCGTGCGCGCGGTTTCTAATTCCGAATTTTTCTTTTAAAACCACCCGAACCCCCGGGACTTCCATATTTTCTACTTTGGCTCGGGCTTGACTCATTTTAGGTGTTTCCAAAGCCTCCTAGGGAGTTTCCAAGGTGATCTGAACATCTTTCTTCGAGATTGAAGGCTCGGATTGAAGATCTTCTCTCCACCCGGTAAGTGGATTTCATCCCGTTGCATTTCTCATTTATTCCTCTATCTTTCCTTGATATTTTCATGGGAGATTTCCTTTGTTTCCCTGGATCTAAACCTATGAGTTGAGGTATAGATCTAGGATTGTGAATCTAGATCTAGTTTTGCAAGATCTTGATTCCTTTGATCTTAATTTTGGTTTTTAAGGTTTTAGATCCAGTTTGTGATCGACGTCGTTGTGCCGCTCGGTTTTTGGGGTTTCTCGTTGGGCTAACTCCTGTCAATAAATCGAGGTAGGTGGTTCCGTCCCGACTTTCCAAATTTATTATCAATGTATTTGCTTAATTTATTTCAATTATTGATTTAAATTCAATTGCTCAAGTTGCTTTCAACTAAATTAATAAAAACTCGATTCCATTGAATTGAGATATTTGAAATGGTTTTGGCATAGAGATGTGGGAAAACCCCAATTCCATTGAATTGGGTGTGTTTATGGAAAATTGTTCGATTTAAATTGTTTAATTTAAATTGTGGATTTGATGGAAATGATTTCAATTAGATTGTTGAATTTAATTGTGGAAATGAATTGTGAAATGATGGAATTGGTTTTGAATGGATTTAAAACTTATGAAAATGGCTTAAAATGATTTGATAAAAACTCATTGGTTTTATCTTGTGGAAAGACATGTTTTGAATAAAACATGTTTTGGTTTTAAATGAAATGGAATTGGTGCTTTTGAAATGGAGGAATGAGATTGATCGTATTTTAAGCATTCTTAAAATAGTTCGCCCATCATGTAAGAGCGCATGCAAGCCTTAGGTAGTTAGTGAGTTATTTGGATACACTCTACACTACGACAACATTCTAATACATACTTGCGGTGGGTAACAACCCCGACGGGTTGGTGACGAGTCTCCTTTGGCCAGTGTCATAGGGACGTGTGTATACACATTTTGCCGAGTTCACATAGAGAGTGTGGAATCCTATAACTGGTTAATACTATCGTACCTTTTGGAAGATGACCATGTTGCTCGCTTGTTTATTTATATATGAGATATAAATGTATGTCAATACTTTTGAACTGCTTACATGCCTGCTGAATTTACATAAACTGTTTTATCTAACTGTTTTTATTTAAGCCATTGTTTTAGAAATATTTCATCATTGTAAAGCCTTGCTTGATGAATTTTCCATCATTTGAAAATGTATAGCATGATTTGTTAAAATATGCTTTTGAATTGCCAAACCTGTTTATTTGAAAATTGAAAGCTTTTATTTAGATAATCTATATTTGGCATCTGTTATGGAATCTTTGGTGATATCCTACTGGGCTTAGGCTCACACCCTACTTTTGCCTTCGGGTGTTTGTAGACTTTCTACTTCCAGGTTCGAGCAAAGGGAAGGAATCTCTTGGAGGTGGATCCAGTTGCTGATCTTTAGACTTGGTGAGTTGTGTCCTTAGGGACCTTGAGGCTGTTTTTCCCAGTTTTAGTACTTGGGTTCAAGTACTTTGGCATTTTATGCCTCTTTGTAATCTGGTACATTACTCCCAGTGGAGTTTCTTTTGCTATGCATACTGTTTTGTTTTACTCTTGCTTCCGCATTCTTGTGGCAAAATTGTTCCCACTTGTATGTTGTACGATATCAGGTGCTAGTCGTCGACCCGTGGGGATCAAGAACGCCCTTCGGGCTATGTCAGGGCTGACTCGGTTATCAGGTTACCAGGGTACCCGAGCTGGTTAGTGACAAAGTGGTATCAGAGGCAGGTCCAACATCTTGTCTTGATGACAGTATGCATTTGAGTATTCTTGTCGGGACTTAGGAGGTAGTTGTGATTGAGTGTCTGGTCAGCTCTCACCATAATGAACCTTAAGTCACCAGAGTTGGTTAGGGAAATACGACTTGTGGATTAGTTCTAGTATTTTACCTGTTTTGATTTGGATAGAGTGGAATCCAAATCTTGTTAATCCCTTCTGTTAAGAATAGTTTTCCTTGTTACTCTGTTTGAGTGTTAATCAAATGTCTTTTTGTGTTTTGTAGCAACATGCCTCCGAGAAGACGTGGGAATAGGATCCAAAAAGAGGTTGCTGCTGAATCTCAGCAAGCGAGTCCTATTGTGGATTCGAGTCTGGTTGAGGTGATTGTTCGCACTATCCAAGCTCTGGGACATGCACCACCTCTAGTTCCTGTTCAGACTCCAGCTATAGATCCTCATAGTGATGTTCTCTGAAGTCGTTCTCAAGAGTTCCTATGCCAGAAGCCACCAGTTTTCAAAGGCTCCACTGACCCTCAACATGCTGAGGAATGGTTGAGTAAGATTGAACTTCTGTTTGGGTTCTTGGAGACACCTGATGTGATCAAGGTGAAGTGTGTCACCTTCGTGCTAGAGGGACCAAGTAGGAGATGGTGGGACACAATGGTGACGGTTGAGAAACATGAGGGTTTGGAGTGGAAAGACTTTAGGGTCCTTTTCACTAACTAGTTCTATCCAGAATCAATGGTGTTGGCCAAGGCTGTGGAGTTTTTCAAGCTTGAGCAGACCAACAAAACCGTGACTGAGTACTCAAATCGTTTTTCTGAGTTGGTACAGTTTGCTCCTGAGATTGTATCTAATGAGAGGATGAAGGCTCGATGATTCGAGTTGGGACTTCGATCAGATATTTGTTCTCAGGTTTTCCTACTAAAGCTGCCCACTTATGCTGATGTGCTGGATAGGGCAATGATGGTTGAGATGGACTTGGCAGGAAAGTCAGGGTTGAAGGAGGTTCTTTTCCCTCCTAGTGGCAGTGTTGGTTCCTTTAAAGGAAAACGGAAGCGTGGCGTTTCTCATGGCAGTTCTCGACAACAGAGTCATTCCAGACCTCCGGTAGCACCAGGAGGGGCTTCTTTGACTTGCTATCAGTGTGGAAAGTCAGGACATTATAAGAGGGTTTGCACTGAGGCACCCAAGAACTGTAACTCCTGCGGACGTTTAGGGCACTTACAGAGATTTTGTCATCACTTCTCTACTCCGCGTAGTGGAACAGGATCATCAGCACCTCCAAATACTGTGGGGCAATCAAATGCTTCACGTACAAAAGGGTTCCAGCCACAGGCATCCAGAACGAAGCTTCTTCACGCAGTGGAAGAGTCGCCAGAGGTAGCTGATATAGGTCCTGCAACTGTGAGAGGTACCGTTACTATAACTTCATCTTTAGTGACAACTCTTTTTGATACTGGTGCATCTCACTCTTTTATTTCAACTCATATTGTTAATCTTCTTAATCTACCTATGGAGCTTTTATCTTGTGCGATGGATATTACTACACCCTTTGGTACAATGAGAAGGGTCTCTATAGTCCTTCTTGTGTCTTCTCTCTATCAGATGTCGAGCTTTCTTGGAGTTTCTTGGTTCTTGACATGAAATCTTTTGACGTCATATTTGGGATGGATTAGCTCATTGCCAATAAAGCTCGGATCAATTGTTATCTTCGACGGGTTTACCTTACCACACCCAGTGGTGTGCCCCTTGTTTTTCAAGGAGAATGAGACCCAAGGTCAAGCAGAGCCGGACCCTCTTATCCAGAATTGGGGAAAGTTATATCAACATTTGCTTTTGATCTGGAGAGAGATTCAATGTGTGGTGATCTTCCTCTAGTCGTCGATGAGTTTCCCGACGTGTTTCCTTCTGACTTCTCTGGTTTTCCACTAGTAAGAGAGGTTGATTTCTCTATTGACTTAATGCTTGGTACTCAACCAGTTTCTATTCCCTCTTACCGAATGGCTCCAGCAAAACTGAAAGAACTGAAGTCTCAGTTAGACGATCTTCTTGAAAAATGTTTTATAGGCCCGAGTGTGTCACCTTGGGCAGCACCAGTTCTCTTCGCCAAGAAGGTTGATGGTTCTCTTCGCTTATGTGTTGATTATCGAAAGCTCAATCGAGTTACGATAAAGAAAAAATATCCATTACCATGAATTAATGATTTGTTTGATCAATTGAAAGGGGCTAGGTGGTTTTCAAAAATTGATCTTCGATCTGGTTACCATCAGTTGAGGATAAAAGAATCTGACGTTCATAAGACCGCTTTTCAGAGTAGGTATGACCATTATGAGTACCTTGTTATGCCCTTCGGCTTAACAAATGCTCCTGCAGTTTTCATGCCTTTGATGAACAAGGTTTTCCGTGAGTATCTTGATACATTTTTGGTTGTCTTTGTGAATGACATTCTTGTCTACTCCAAGTCTGAGGAGGATCATGTGTATCATCTGAGAACAGTTCTGAGTCTTCTAAGGAATCACCGACTTTATGCCAAGCTTTCAAAGTGCGATTTCTGGATTCGGGAAGTGAAATTCTTGGGACATGTCGTGTCAGAACAAGGAATATCAGTTGATCCTGAAAAGGTGAAAGTTGTTATGACTTGGAAACAACCACGAAATGTTTTCGAGATTGAGAGCTTCTTGGGCTTAGCAGGATATTATCGCTGGTTTGTTAAAGACTTCTCAAAATTAGCTTCTCCAATGATTGCTCTGACTCGAAAGGGAGTGAAGTTTTCCTGGAATGATAAATGTTAGAGATCTTTTGTTGAGCTAAAGCGTCTCTTAACTACTGCGCCGGTGTTAACTCTTCCTGAAGCTGGGATAGGTTATGTGGTCTTATGTGATGCATCGGGTTCAGGTTTGGGATGTGTACTCATGCAGGGTAATCATGTTGTTGCCTATGGGTCTCGTCAGCTTAAGCCTCATGAGAAGAACTATCCTACTCATGACCTTGAACTTGCAGCTGTAATGCACGCACTTGAGTGTTGGAGACATTACCTTTATGGAGAAAGGTTTATTGTGTATTCAGACCACAAGAGCTTGAGTTATATCTTTTCTCAAAAAGATTTGAATCTTCGCCAAAGGCGTTGGGTGGAGTACATGCAATCTTTCGACTTTGACATTGCCTATACCCCGGGGAAAGGGAATGTAGTTGCAGATGCGTTAAGCGGAAAACTTCCATCACAGGCTGTGAAAGAATCTTTAGAAGAGTGGAGTTTGATGGCTCTTTTTGCTCAGTTCCATATTGGAGTTCAGTGGAAGGGGAATGAAGTTTCTTTAGCCAATGTTCAGTTGACTTCTGCTCTCCTCGAGTTAATTCTTCAGGAACAACAACAGGATGATGAATTCCATCGCATTAGGAACTCTCTTTATGGTGGGGAGACCGACGCCCAGTGGTCGTTCTCCAAAGAGGGTGTTATGTGTTATCGAAACCGTTACGTTGTGTCGTTAGTGGCAAGGAAGGATGTGATGGGGGTTGCCATAACTCTCAGTGGGTTGTACACCCAGGAACCACGAAGATGTTCTATGATATGTGGCGACAATTATGGTGGTCAGGTATGAGACGAGACATCGCTGAGTTTGTATCTCATTGTTATACATGTCGGCAGGTGAAAGCCGAGCACCAGAAACCTTCAGGTTTGCTTCAACAACTTCCAGTCCCAACATGGAAGTGGGATGAAATCTCTATGGACTTTGTGGTTGGGTTACCTCAAACCCAGAGGAAGAAGAACGCGATATGGGTTGTGATCGACAGGCTGACTAAGTCGGATCACTTTATACATATTCGAGATACAACCAAAGTTGAGGAGTTGAGAAATATCTATGTGAAAGAAGTTGTTCGTTTGCACGGAGTTCCATCTGTTATAGTCTCTGATAGGGATCCTCGGTTTACTTCTTGCTTTTGGAGAGGCCTTCAGGAGGCACTGAGATCTTAGGTCCGTTTGAGCACGACCTACCATCCACAGTAAGATGGCCAGACAGAGAGAGCTATTCAAATCCTTGAGGATATGGTTCGCGCATGTATTCTTGACTTTGGTGGGAGTTGGGATGATCATCTGGGACTAGTTGAGTTTTCCTATAACAACAGTTACCAGTCTGCAATCAAAATGGCTCTTTTTGAGGCTTTGTATGGTCGTCCTTGTAAATCTCCTTTATGTTGGTCGGAGATTGGTGAAAGTTCTTTGGTAGGACCAAGTTTGGTTCAAGAGACGACAGCTAAGATCCAGTTAATTCGTCAGAGAATGTTGACAGCACAGAGTCGGTACAAGTCTTATGTTGATCGCCGCCGTAAACCTTTAGAGTTCGTAGTTGGTGACCAGGTGTTCTTGAAAGTTTCACCTCGTTTAGGTCATCGACGGCTTGGGAGGCAAGAGAAGCTTGCTCCCCGTTTTGTGGGACTATTTCAGGTTGTTGGTCTTGTAGGGAAAGTTGCTTACCGTCTAACTCTACCACCACAACTGACGTCGATACATAACGTGTTCCATGTATCGCAGCTACGAAAGTATCTCTCCGATCCATCTCATGTTGTGAGGGGGAGTGATCTTGAGATTGAACCAGATTTATCTGTTACTGAACGACCAGTCAGGGTTGTTGATTCTGAGACCAAGGTACATCGTGGGAGAACGATACCTCTGGTCCGTGTGCTATGGCAGCATGGTTCTGATTCTCATGAGACATGGGAAAGGGAGGCTCTAATGAGAGAGCAGTGGCCTCATCTTTTTGACGTGGAGGTTTCTTCATAGGCTTTCTGGGGACAGAAAGGTCTTATGGTGGGGAGGTTGTAACATCACGTTACGTTTCCAGGTACTTTTGATGTCTCTAAGCACCTCTGTTTTGGAGTAGTGACTTGGAGGATGCGTTTGGGTGAACTTTTAAGTAAAACAAAAGGGCAATGGCTTGTGCACGGTTTGCGCACGGTTTGACAAACTGTGCGACCAAACCGTGCGACCAAACCGTGTCAACCAAGCAGCACTGGACAGAGAGGTACACACGGTGTACGCACGGTTTGACAAACCGTGCGCCTCTGCCCAGGTAAACCGTGCGTGCAGTTTCTAATTCCGAATTTTTCTTTTAAAACCACCCGAACCCCCGGGACTTCCATATTTTCGACTTTGGCTCGGGCTTGACTCATTTTAGGTGTTTCCAAAGCCTCCTAGAGAGTTTCCAAGGCGATCTGAACATCTTTCTTCAAGATTAAAGGCTCGGATTGAAGATCCGCTCTCCTCCCGGTAAGTGGATTTCATCCCGTTGCGTTTCGCGTTTATTCCTCTATCTTTCCTTGATCTTTTCATGGGAGATTTCCTTTGTTTCCCTGGATCTAAACCTATGAGTTGAGGTATAGATCTAGGATTGTGAATCTAGATCTAGTTTTGCAAGATCTTGATTCCTTTGATCTTAATTTTGGTTTTTAAGGTTTTAGATCCAGTTTTTGATCAACGCCGTTGTGCCGCTCAGTTTTTGGGGTTTCTCGTTGGGCTAACTCCCGTCAATAAATTGAAGTAGGTAGTTCCGTCCCGACTTGTCAAATTTATTATCAATGTATTTGCTTAATTTATTTCAATTATTGATTTAAATTCAATTGCTCAAGTTGCTTTCAACTAAATTGATAAAAACTCGATTCCATTGAATTGAGATATTTGAAATGGTTTTCGCATAAAGATGTGGAAAAACCCCAATTCCATTGAATTGGGTGTGTTTATGGAAAATTGGTCGATTTAAATTGTTTAATTTAAATTGTTGATTTGATGGAAATGATTTCAATTAGATTGTTGAATTTAATTGTGGAAATGAATTGTGAAATGATGGAATTGGTTTTGAATGGATTTCAAACTTATGAAAATGGCTTAAAATGATTTGATAAAAACTCATTGGTTTTATTTTGTGGAAAGACATGTTTTGAATAAAACCCGTTTTGGTTTTAAATGAAATGGAATTGGTGCTTTTGAAATGAAGAAATGAGATTGATCGTATTTTAAATATTCTTAAAATAGTTCGTCCATCATGTAAGAGCACATGCAAACCTTAGGTAGTTAGTGAGTTATTTGGATACACTCTACGCTACGACAACATTCTAATACATACTTGCGGTGGGTCACAACCCCGACGGGTTGGTGACGAGTCTCTTTTGGCCAGTGTCATAGGGACGTGTGTATACACATTTTGCCGAGTTCACAGAGTGCGGAATCCTATAACTGGTTAATACTATCGTACCTTTTGACAGATGATCATGTTGCTCGCTTGTTTATTTATATATGAGATATAAATGTATGTCAATGCTTTTGAACTGCTTACATGCCTGCTGAATTTACATAAACTGTTTTATCTAACTGTTTTTATTTAAGCCATTGTTTTAGAAATATTCCATCATTGTAAAGCCTTGCTTGATGAATTTTCCATCATTTGAAAATGTATAGCATGATTTGTTAAAATATGTTTTTGAATTGCCAAACCTATTTATTTGAAAATTGAAAGCTTTTATTTGGATAATCTATATTTGACATCTGTTATGGAATCTTTGGTGATATCCTACTGGGCTTAGGCTCACACCCTACTTTTGTCTTCGGGTGTTTGTAGACTTTCTCCTTCCAAGTTCGAGCAAAAGGAAGGAATCTCTTGAAGCTGGATCCAGTTGTTGATCTTTGGACTTGGTGAGTTGTGTCCTTAGGGACCTTGGGGCTGTTTTTCCCAGTTTTAGTACTTGGGTTGAAGTACTTTGGCAATTTATGCCTCTTTGTAATCTGGTACATTACTCCCAGTGGAGTTTCTTTTGCTATGCATATTGTTTTGTTTTACTCTTGTTTCCGCATTCTTGTGGCAAAATCGTTCTCACTTGTATGTTGTACGATGTCAGGTGCTAGTCGCCGACCCCTGTGGATCGGGAACGTCCTTCGGGATATGTCAGGGTCGGCTCGGTTATCGGGTTACCAAGGTACCCGGACTGGTTCGTGACACTCAAGTACAAAAGTGAACTTGAGACGATTTAAATCCCTATTTTGTGGTCCTTCAACAGGATAATAAACTACATGTTTTGGTCCCATTGACATTTTCTCATTTTTCTGCATGCATAATGACTGTCAGCTTGGTTTTCAAAAAATAACCCTTTTTACATAATGGTTCTATTTAGACACCCGGTGCTTTCACTAGTTCTAAATAGGTCACTTGTCTCACATTTCATATATTAATATTCCTGAAAAATTAGATGATCCATATGAAAATAGCAGTGGATGTTTCTCACACACACCAAAATCTTGAACATGTTTTATTATTACTTTCGTGGCATTTCAAGTGTTCGTGTCATTATTAAAACATAGCACGCCTACAAATGCATAAATAAGGTCAATAATCACAAAAAAAAACATTAATCACAAAAGAAAAATAAATCAACGATATTCAAAACCAAACCAAACCAAAAAACCGAATCATAAATATTGACTAACCAATTTTAACTAATTCACCCATTTTTACCGGTTTATGTTGATCCGATTTGGTCAATTTTGGTCGGTTCGGTTTAACCTACAAACTCCTACAGATGAGTCTTTTTTCCCATATTAGTAGATAGGAAAGATAAAAACCTAAAACATTAGTAGGTTTTTATTAACTTTCTCTCATTTTGATACACGCACGAATCAATGTGAACTCAACATTCAAAGAATAATTCATTTACATGATGTTTCTACTTAGCTACCTAGTGCTTTCAATAATACTAAGTAGGTCGCTTGGGCTCATATTCCAAATATTAATGTTCTTGAAAAGTTGGATGTTTCATAAGAAAAACATATGAAAATAGCAGTGGATGATTCTAAACCACACCAAAAGCATGAATGACCCATTGGTACAAAACACGTCATCCCTTGAAAGAGGTGAGCATCAGATAAAAATTATACTCCTAAAGAGAATACAGTACAAGACATCTTCAAAAACGATAACAAGGACTTACATAAACTACTCTAGAAGTGGTGCCGGTACCAAAAAAATTATGATGTGGGAGACCTGCATAAAAGAAATGAGATTGTTATTGCTTCTGAGATTCTCAATGATGAATCTAAATCTTAACATGTTGAAGAATGTCGACATCAAAATGATTAGCTGAAATAGGAGGAAATACAATCTCAGCTTGCACAGTTAGTAAAACGTAATTCTTTTTATCAGTAGTCCAAACCCATGAAATCATTCATCCTGCAGGATACCAATGAGTTTTTTTTTTCAATAAAAGAAAATAATAAAATGAAATTAAGTGAAATAAGACATGACTGGTCACGGATTTTATGACAAAGGTGAAATTACAATAATACATATCCTCCGATCATGGATGTTACTTTCATATTCCAAATTAATTTATAACCTTCTGAAATGCTTGAAATTTGCTGAACGGATGTGGTAGAAACTTACATGTACGGTTTATTAAATAAGAATATATACATGAGATTATGGAAGTTCACGAGAGGGGTCATTAGTGTATATGCTTAAAATCAATGATTTGATAAATAAATATTATAGAAAAATATGAAGAGAAATATTAAATCACTATATTACATGAGAGCAATGTTGTGTATATTAATGAAGGCAAAAACTAAACCTTTTAAATGAGATTTGTAGAAAAACCTTCAAGACCATCTATTGGCCATTGGATGTAGGGCACCAGCCCCTGAGCCAAGCAGCAATGATGCCAACATTTCGGCTCACGTCATCAGGGGAATCACTCTTCAATGCCATTACCACTTCCTCAGGGTAGCTCTCCTTTGCCTCCTCCAGCAAAACCTGGAAGATCTCGCACTCCATGTTGTTCATCCATTTCTCCTCCGAGTAGCCCCTGCATCAGCAAGGAAATTCAGTGGAATGATGAAAAGAATACGCAGAAGAATCAATCCATTGGCTACTGGGAACTGCTCCCACCTCTTCCCCAACCGATCAAACAAGATAGAGTTCTCTGTTTGAAGAACCACCACGAGGCCAAACCATCGTTCTGGAAAGAAGTCGCATCCATGGTAATCAACGATGCTTCCTCCCTCTTCCATTGCATCTTCCAACTCATCACACACCTATCGCAACAAAAAAACATAAGAGGTATTCAAGGCAGATACGCATCAAAACTTACACCCGGTTTGGCATGAGAAAGGAAAAGGAATCGATCCACCAGAGAAAATAAACTCCCAGTAACAGCTCCCAATCAAGAAGGTAAGGCTTGATAAATATGCAAGCCACCAAATTTGCAAATTAACACTATTCAATGCATCCTAATCAAAAAAAAAAATCATTCACATTCTAAATAATCAAAGAGGCTTTATGATCACTGGTTTAGCACATTCAATGGGATTTTAAGTGCTTTTGGTTTCCTACGCAAAGCTTAAAAGAACAGCTGAACCAGAGGGCCAAAACTGAAAAAAAAAATTAAAATGGATGGCATCGTCAGTTTCATCCAGAAATTAGGATGGCATAACAAAAAAACCATTACACCAATGCAACCAAATGATATGACAGGCTACTGAGGGTTTTTTTCCAATTACACCCGAAGGGAACCATGTCACAAGAAGAGAAGAAACACAGACACAAATTTGGAAACCTGTTTGGAACCAATTTCTTTATGAATTGAAATAATTTGATAGAAATCAAATTATTCATTTTGAATCAAGCAAAAGTATAATGATTTATAGCCAATTATCATGTTTACAACATCACAAGTTCCATTAATTGTCTATAGAAAACTCATATTACTAAAATTATTTCTTCCCCTCAATTGCATACATTACTCTAGAATTATAATTCATTTTTTCAGAGAAATTGGAGTCTTCAAAAATTAAAACTCGTATACTAATTTGTAGTTGAGAGAAACCAAAATTAGAGCTACAACAATAAAATAGGGTTTTAAAAACAAGAAACGTACAGGGGATTGGGAGGAGAAAAAGTTCAGGTGGCAAGTTTACTACTTTGGGATGGGGAATTTTAGGGTTGATTCTCATGTCTCACTTAATTTGCATTTAATTCCTAACAGCTACCTAAGGCCATACAAATCCTTGTAAGTGCTAAATTTAAAAGCAAGCCTTTCCATTCCAAACACCGAATTAGATCTCCAGGTTAAATTCAAATCAAACAAAATAATTATTAGGGGTTAGAGCAGCCATGAATCGCGATTTCAAAGAAAACTCATAAAGTTGGGGTCATATTGCCATACCAGATCTTCATTAATGATGAAGGAGTCCGAAGCATGATCATAGCCATCATGCAGGCTCTTCTCCTTGACAAGCTCAGTAAGATTGATGTGGCGAAGCTGGGTGGTCTCTGCCAATTGAGATGAGGTGGTCGTCTTTCCTGTCCCTGGAGTCCCAGTTATCAGTATGTTCGGTTTCTTCCTGATACTGCGAGCCATGAATTACTCTATGTCTCTACTGGCTGAGATTAGAAGAAATTTATAGGCGGCGGGTTCTCCTTACAAAGAAGCTCAGGGGTTGGGAGTTCTGGGGCTTGTGGCAGAGGGTGGATTAGGCGGCGGTGACTTCTCCAGCAAGGCGGTGTAGCGAGCTCCGGTGGTGCGACAGTGGCTCACGGTAGCTTCGGCGCTCGACTGTCCTTCAAGATTCACCAAGCGGCAGTGAGGTCGAGCTTCATCGCGGCAGCGCTCAGTTATTCATAGTGGGGGAGGCGTGCCTTCGGTGGAGTGGGTCAGATCTGGCATCGGTGACTCGAAGTGGTGACTCGAGGCGGTGATCGGATCGATAGTGGTGTTCGATCAGATCTTCAATCTTATATCGGACTCATTTGGTGCTGGTCGTGGCTCCGGTGGTGAGGCATCTTCTCTGATTCGGGTGAGCACTGGGGTGGTGGCCTTAGGTTAATGTCGAATTCTTCCTTTGCAAGCTTCGGTGATCCATGGTGGCACGGCTGAAAGATATGGTTTGCTTCAATTTTCAGTAGTTGGTGGTTGTCTTCATCCTTGACGGTGCTCGCATCTCTGATTTCTTCAATGGTGAAATGGTTGCGGCTCTTCCTTCACATACTGCGTCGGTGGAGGTTCAGCTTTGGCGATTATTTCATGTATGAATGAGGGAAAGAATTAATACTAAAATAAATCCAATTCCATATTAAATTCCAACAATTTTACTTCAAGTTTTAAATCAAAAAAGAAATTGTATGGCATATCAAATTAATTCAAAAAAAATGAATATATCAATAAAAATAGTAATTATACCATTTCAGCAAATAAGTTCCAAATTATCAAAAGTAACAGGAACTATTGTTTACACCGTATTTGTTTAATTAATATAGGTTATTTCAAATAATAAAAGACAAAAATGTTGAAAATTTCATCTCATATTAGGGATATATCAAGTTTAGTCTCATAAAGTGTTATTAAACTATTTTACCTTCATTGGTGATGCAACATGGATGGTTTGGATGTTATTTCACAATAAGAAGTTTGAGGTATTTCATTTGATGGAGGCCCATGGTGGAAAGATAGTTCAATTTGAATCATATGTGCTTAAGGTTTGATAATGATGTGGAGTGTAGAAGTAGAGAGTTCCAAAAGTTTTTTTTTGAATAAATAAATTCATTTAGATAAGATGATTCTCAGAACTTTGAAATAAAATGGAGTATTAGAGTGGATTAACTAGACATTATATGAGAACTATAGAACAATGAGAATTCATTATGGGCTTCCTAAGGAGTTTTGGATATAAATATGGAATTGTGTGGTATAACTCATAAATAGAAGTCTCTTTTCACCACCAGGGCATGAGCTTCTAGAAGACATGCGGATCATAAGAAATTTACATGCATCCCACCTTAAAGTCTTTGGGTGTATTTCATATGTCCATATTAATTATAGTAAGAAGGAAAGATTATAAGCAATGTCAATAGTATGTTTCTTTGAAGGTTATGTCAATGAAGAAATTCAATGGCTATGGGATAATGTTTTCTAAATGGAAATCATAATCCAAAATGTTTGTTTGAATAAAGGGATCCTTTGGAAGGATCAAAACCAAGAGGAAGATATAGATGAGATCAAATAATCATCACATGATGAGTTTTGCTTGAACGAAATTCTGGAAAGTCCAGTTAGCATGAGAACCAATCATGTTTTGGAAGAACGTTGCAATTTGAAAGGTGAAGTTTTGGATAGATGTAAGATTTTCAAGCTTCATCCAAGCATAGATCTACTGGAAAGATCAGGGAGTGCGGAATCTCAGGGAAGAGTTCTATAAGATGAAATACTAGGAGTAACATTATAAGGGTTGAGGTAGTGTGCCAAAATCTGATGACTAGTGAAAATGTATGGATCTGACTTAAATTATCTACCTCTTGTGGATGGTGGAGAACACAAGTGCTCAAAGGAGGTAGAAATTCTCAATTATTCAGTGGAGTGGAAGTTAGCGATGATGAAGTACATGGAATGCTTACCTGCTTCTAGAACATTGGAGATTTTGCAATAGTTATCGGGAAAGAAGGAGCTTCATAACAAGTCAGTCTACTGGATGAAGGAAGAAGTGGCTAGTAGGAAGGAGTATATTGAGAGGATGGTTGTGAAGGGTTTTCAATATAAGGATAGAGTGTACTTTAGTGAGATGTTATCTCTAATTATTACACACTCAACAATCCAGATAGGGATTAGAATGGTTATAAAACACTACTACAAAAACGGGCAAGGGAAACGCCCCCTTATATCAGCGCTAAGCAAAACCGCTAATAAAGGTTACCCTGTATCAGCGCTAAAATTTTAGTGCTGATACAGTAAGGATTTATCAGCGCTTTTTTAACGCTGATAAAGGGTACTATTATCAGCGCTAAAAAAGCACTGATAAAACCTTAGTGCATTTTTTTATAAAGTCGGTCGCACAGTGCCCTCGTTTTATCGCGACCTAAAGATCTCGCGGTACTGGAACCCTGAGACTCCCATCTGCCGCCCGCTGAGATCACGTTGCCGGACCTCCGCCACCCTCGCTTCTCGTTGCCGGACCTCCGCCGCCCGCTGAGTTCGCGTTGCCGGACCTCCGCCGCCCTCGAGCTTCAGTTTGCCGGACCTCCGCCACCCGCAACGCTTTCAAGCTTCGGTTTGTCGGACCTCCTTTAAGGCATGTTTTCTAAATCTTTTTTCAATATTGTTCTCCTCTCCCATTTGTATATCATTTTTTTAACATGCTTTTTTATTCTATGGGTGAGTATTATGGATTGATCGATTGAATAAAATGAACCATACTTGATGGAAAATGATGTAAAGGGTATGATTCACATGTGTTTACTAATTTTCATTATATTTCTCAAGAACATGGTGCTTGTTTACTTTTATTGTTGAAAATCATCATTGTTTTTTGGTGGGGTTGTTTGAGAAGTTTTTTGTTAGTTTGGTTGTGATAGATTCCATTGGGGGAAATGTGAGATGGTTGAGGTGGTAAATTGTGCAGTGGGGAAGCAACAACCTTTCCATTGTTAAAAAGATGTAATGAGTGGGTTATTATGGGAGATGACATCGTTAGTTGATATGGGTTTTCCTTTTAGTTTCCCAGTGACATAGAATATAGTTGTTAATTATGAAATTGAAAAGGGTTTGGTGGGAATTGAATAACTTCATGGATAAAAATGAAATGGTGGCTATAAAACTATGCTCACCCCCTATGCGATGAGTGTATCGGGTGGTTCCCTCTTCTAAAATTCAAATATGTGAGTTCCTTTACCGAGATATAAACCTATGACCACTCTTAATTCAGGAAACATCCAACTCTAGGTGATAATCCTAGGTTGCCTTAGGTGACGAGAATATGAAGTCCCTATGTTATGGGAATATGAGATCTTCTTTATCTCCCAAATAATGTTCCCTTGATTATATCTCATCAGATTATAAATAGATTCATTAGGGGATATGCCTAAGAATCCCCCAAGTGATGATCATAAGATCTCTTATTCATCTCCTAGGTAATGATCCTAGGATTATACCTCACATGAGGAGCATGAGATTCCTTAGGCGATGTGCCAAAGAATCCCCTATGTGATGAGCATACGATCTTTAAACACTTCCCTTAGTAGATGATCTTATGTTCTTACATGGTGTGATAAGAACACGATTCATTAGTTGATGAATATAGAAATCCTTATGTGCTATGAATATATTTTATGAACCAAATTGGTGTAGATTCCTCACATGAAAAATGTGATCCACCTTGTGTAATGAGCATAAGATTATAGAGGTTATAAGACTTGAATTCCTTCTGCAATAAGAATAAGTTACCAATTATCAATCATGGTATGACTCATGTATTACAGATAATACACCTCATGTCATGAGCTAATGAAAAATTAATAACCTCAATTTTAGATGAATTTTATAGTTTATCAATACACTCATCACCATTATTATATTCAACTAAAAGTATATTCCCTGTAACTAGAATAATAATTGTAATTAACTTGTGTCCACTAGAGAGTAGAACCAAAAACTAGATTCAGAAACATGTCTTATATCTGGAACAGAGACCCAGAATAGGAATCACACTCCAAGAAGGAAACTATAGAAGGAATATCTAACATCCCATATTCCCATTCCAGTCAAGGGGACAATATTATCAACCATGGAGGTGGACTCTTTCCACCTTTGGAAATAGGTAAGGTAGGTTATGAGGATTGTGGCTAGCCCAAGGAAACTGATTCAAGCCTGAGTGATTTCCCCAGTAGAGGCATCAAAAAATTACCCATGAGCCCAAATATCCAATTCAAATGGGCCTTATTCTATGGGAACCATACATATTAGGCCATACTCTAAATGAAAACATTCCCACACATAGAGGACCATATTCACTAAGTGGTCCATACTCCTACTAGTTGAAAAAACCCTATACCACATAGAGTCATATTTTTTGTGAATCCAAAATACACTCATTAGGCTATATCCCCTTTTAGTTAGACCAAAAATGTCTTATCATGCATATTTACCATACTAACTTTCACTTGTTATCATTTGAAAAATCATCTATACAACTTGATGTTAAACTATATCAATTATTTATTATTAGAAGTACATTGCACATGGTTGTGATAAATACCCTCGGTGCATTCACTAACCCATGACATGTTGGAGGATGGTTTTAGGGGGTCACTACACTATAATCTACTAACCAATAGAGGGGTCTAAATGGGTATAGGCCATGAAATAGTGTTATCAAAGGATTTTATTAGGAGATATGATGGGGTTTGATGTTAGGAACATTTGAGGATTTCAATGGTTTGGTTTAGAAAGTATTTCATTTGAATTCATTGGTATGTTTTGGGTGTACCTTTCCTTAGGTTTCAAATTATGCTCTTAGTGGTTCTTCATGGTTAATGGTTATAGTCTCTTATTTGGGTGAAGGGATGTGTTCTTAGTATATTTCCATCTTATGATGTTCTTCATGGTTAGTGGTTGTAGTCTCTTATTTGTAGATGTATGATGTTCTTGGTGAGGGCCATTATCTAGCTAGTGGTGTCGTTGTATATGAGAAAGCATCGATGCAGTTGGAGATGTATGATGTTCTTCATTTGAGTAGACTCATTCAGATTCCAAGTGGGTGTTTCTATACTACATATTCTTTTTGGGATTCATGTGTTTCATGAATTCATATTTTATCCATTTGAAATCGGTTAGACATGTTTTGATCATTTTGAAGTACAAAATAACCCTATTAATGAAAATAATATATGGAATGGATGGTATCTTGCTGTGAATTAACCTTTTTCATTGAAATAAATTAGGTTTCCTTCTACCGTTGGTGGATTTGATATTATAAATGAAAATCATGGTTTAAAATAAAGATAAGTTGATTCTTTAAATAAAATTCCAAATGGTTTGGCATGTGTTTGTTTATTGATTTTTTTTGGGAATGATTTCCAAAATAAATTAAAATGTCTTGTTTTTAAATGGTTTATGGTATTGGTATTTTAAAAAATTGAGGGGGATTGATTGTCCTTTTGAACAAAATACCTTCGATCCCAACCACCATCCATTGTTTGTTGTGGGTGACTTTAATGTCATTTCCAACCCAAAAGAAAGGAAAGGTAGAATCCCATTCCAGAGGAAGGCCATCATGGAGTTTGTTCAGTTCATGGTTGGGAAGGGCCTCATTGATCTCAGCTTCTCAGGTGACATTTTCACCTGGTGCAACAACTATAGGGGCCATCACCGCTTGTGGAGTATATTGGATAGGAGTCTAGCCAACATGAAAGCCACTAACCTATTCTCAAATACCACGTTTTTCCATCTTGTTTGGGGTATTTTGATTCACTCCCCCTTTTGGTTTCCATTTCTTCTTGGTATGATCATCAGGAACGGTTTCACTTCCACCAGCAGTGAGTATTTAGGCATGATGATATTGAATGTAGGGTAGAGACCTAGGAGTGGTAGATGTATCATTCTTGATTATTCTTGTGTTTGGTCTGGGGTGATTTGAGGAAACTATAATGAATCTAAAGTAATTATATTTAATGAAGATGAATAAATACCAATGGTTAGGCTCTATTAATCTCCATTTTTATAAGGAAGTGGTTCTCTTCTACTGTATTTGGAATTATTGTTTTGTGTACTTGAACCATAAATACTAATATTTGAGATTCAAATAGGATGGAGATGAATAAAGATTGGATGGATGTTAATCGTTTAACAATAGAGTACGAGAACGGAGTGAAAGAGTTCATCAAGTTTGCAAAGGATCACGCAAAGGATCCTTCTCAAATCATATGTCCATGTTTACGTTGTTGTTATTCTAGACTAATTACTCCAGAGGAGTTGGAAGAACATTTGATATGTCATGGAATAGATCAGAGTTATAAATGTTGGAATAAATACGGAGAAAAAGCGAATGTAGCTACTGGATGGGATAAAACTGCGTTTTATGGATCGTCAGATATGAATACAAATATGGATAATGAAGAAGACCATATGGAGGATGTGATTACAGATGTCAATGATGATGAAGATCATATTGAGGAAATGACAAAGAAAATTCAAGATGAACTCCGTGATTGCCCAAAATTGTTTGAGAAGTTAAAGAGTTGTACAAAGACGCCATTGTATGATGCTTGCACTAAGTATACAACATTGTCAGCTGTACTGAAGTTGTATAAATTGAAAGCAGGCAACAGATGGAGTGGTGTCAGTTTTACGGAACTACTTTCTCTCTTGAATGACATGCTCCCGGAAGATAATGAGCTCCCAAGATGGACATATGAAGCTAGACGAATGCTACGCTCGATGGGAATGATTTCTGAAAGAATACATGCTTGCCCGAAAGACTGTATATTGTTTCGTAAAAAGAACAAATCACTTACAGAATGCCCAAAGTGTGGTGCTTCTCGATACAAGAAAGATAAATCCAATCCTATGAAAGTTGTATGGTACTTTCCAATCATTCCAAGGTTTAGGCATCTATATGGAAGTGAATAAACTGCAAGACAATTGTCGTGGCATGCAGATAAAAGAAATAAAGATGGGTTATTACGTCATCCGACCGACTCTCCTCAATGGAATAAAATTGATCATGAGTATCCTGAATTTGGAAAAGAGCCGAGAAACCTTCGTCTTGCATTATCTACAGATGGAGTGAATCCTTTTGGTTTTCAAACCAGCACTCATAGTACATGGCCTGTTATGTTGGTAAATTATAACTTGCCACCCTAGTTATGCATGAAGTGGAAATTCATCATGTTATCTATGCTTATATCAGGACCAAAACAACCAGGTAACGATATTGATGTTTATCTGGCTCCTTTGATCGAGGATTTGAAGTTATTGTGGGACTCAGGTGTAATGTTGTATGATGCTTATAAAAGTGAATACTTCACGTTGAGAGCGATGTTGTATGGGACAATAAATGATTTCCCTGCTTATGGAAATTTGTCAGGCTATAGCATTAAAGGAACTCAAGGGTGTCTTGTGTGCGAAGAAGATACATAATCAATTAGGTTGAAACATTCATCGAAATCTGTGTTTCTAGGACATCGTAGATTTCTACCTCGTCGGCATAAGTACCGATCTTGGATGACATCATTCAATGGAAGTTCAGAAAAACACGCAACACTGTCTCCACTAACAGGTGATCAGCTATTTGAGAAAGTAAAAGATCTGAACACTATTTTTGGTAAACCATTTTCAAAAAACCTTACAAAAATTGGTTGAAAAAAGTGATCAGTTTTTTTTGAATTACCATACTGGAATTGTTTGTACGTCAGACATTTTCTTGATGTGATGCATGTGGAAAAAAATGTATGTGACAGTGTTATCAGAAAGTTGCTAAATTCCCCTGGAAAAACAAAAGATGGAATTAAGGGAATTTTGGACATGGTTGACATGGGAATACGAGAAGAGTTGGATCCCGTGAAGGATGAAAATCGAATGTTTCTTCCTCCAGCTGCTTATACTATTTCTAGGGCTGAGAGATATCATTTTTGCAACTTATTCAATGATGTAAAGGTTCCAGAGGGGTACTCATCAAATATCAAGAACATTGTGTCAATGAATGATTTGAAGTTAAAAGGTTTGAAATCACATGATTTCCATGTTTTGATGCAAAATCTAATTCCTATAGCTTTACGTTTCATTTTTCCCAAGAATGTTCATCATATGTTAACCAAACTTTGTTTCTTTTTCAAAGATATATGTAGCAAAGTTTTAGACCCGGGGAAATTGCCAGCTATGGAAAAAGAAATTGTCATCATATTATGTGAATTAGAAATGTTCTTCTCGCCAACATTCTTTGATATGATGGTTCATTTGATGATTCACTTGGTGAGAGAGATTCGACTTTGTGGTCCTATGCACTATAGATGGATGTATCATGTTGAACGGTATATGAAGATTTTGAAAGGGTATGTCAAAAATTGAAGTCGGCCAGAGGGTTGTATAGTGGAGTGATATATTGTTGAGGAAGCTATTGAATTTTGTACTGAATACCTATCTGATGTGGAAAGCATTGGTCTCCCGAAATCTCGTCACACTGGACGCATTGAGGGTAAGAGAATTTCTGGAAGAGAAGTTGTGACAATCAATATTACAGATCGGGAGCAGGCTTATCTTTATGTTTTGCATAACAGTTGGGAGGTTGCTCCATATATTGAAACTCACAAAGAAATTCTTAGGCAGTTGAATCCATCGAGGGATGAAAAATAGTTATCAGATACACATAATAACCAGTTTATAGGATGGTTTCAGGACCATATTTTTAAGCAGTTGTATGAAAATCCGAATTCAATTTCAGAACGTCTTCGATGGCTAGCCGCTGGACCAAGTGTGTATGTATTATCTTACAGTGGTTATGTAATTAATAGTTATATATTCTATATAGATAAACACGATGAAGATAGTACCATGAAAAATAGTGGAGTTACACTAGTGGCTGAAGCGATGCATGTTTCTGGTAGTAAGGACATAAATACAATTTATGCAAATATGTCATACTTTGGCATTATCAAACTAATATGGGAGTTGGATTATATGACATTCCAATTGCCAATTTTTCAATGCAAATGGATTGATAACAACAGTGGTGTTAAAATAGATGAATGGGGATTTGTGAAAGTTTATTTTAGTAAAGAAGGGTACAAAGACGAACAATTTATAATGGCATCACAAGCGGTACAAGTTTTTTATGTTCTATATCCCACAAACCGAAAGTGGTCGATTGTTCTGTTATCGTCCAAAACCACTGAAGGTTCCGATGAAAATTCAGTTGAGGATGATCCTTTTAGTGGTACGTCGTAATCATTTCAGAGCGGTCCCAATGCAGATGATGTTTTGTATGTTAGAGGAGACCACAATGAAGGGATTTGGATAGTCGATAGAGGTGTCAAATCCCTTCAACCTTTGAAAAAAAGAAAGAGAGTTTAGTAAACAAGTTATATTTTGTTTGTAATATAGATCTTGTTATCTCATGTTATTATCTTATCATTACTGAATTTATGTAATCTGAATTAACTGTTCAACCACTTTTGCAGATAATGACTTCTACACATTCTGATGCTCCTAACCTCGAGGCTGAACAAGTCTCTCAAACAGCTGCTTCTGCGGCTGCTGCTGCTGCTGCTGCTCCTGTAGCTCATGCTGCTGCTGCTGTTGCTTCTGCTGCTGCTCCTGCTGCTCCTGTAGCTCATGTTGCTACTGCTGTTGCTCCTATTGCTGCTCCTGCTGCTCCTGCAGCTCATTCTGTTGCTGCTGTTGCTCCTGCTGCGACTCCGGTTGCTCCTACTGCTCCTCCTGTTGCGGCTCCTGTTGCTGCTGCTCCTCCTACTGCTCCTGTTGCTGCAGCTCCTGCTGCTCTTAGTGTTGAGGTCCAACAACCATCAACACATGTCGTTGATACCATTCTATATGAACATATAGATGATGTTGATATCGATGAAATGGTCAGGAATGAAGGACCAGCATCACAGAAATCACAGGTGCATCGTAGTTTGACGGTGTTAGCCAAAATTCTTAAGGCGAAAAGCAAAGGAATCAAATTTGAAGTCGGATGGAATGCACGGGGCCAACATGTGAATCCCAACAAGGCTATGTTTAGCAGCTACATTGGATTTTTCACTCGGCAACGTGTGCCGATCGACATAGATTCATGGCACCATGTTGTGTCTGGGCTGAAGGCTGTGATCTGGGAAGAAATTACGGTAACATTATGAATTTATTTCTTTAATTTACTAGCAAATAAAATAACGAAACAATGTCTTAATCTTCTCAATCTCTTGCAGAGTAAATTTATAGTAGATGATTCACACAAGGATTATGTACTAAGGCTTGCAGGAAAGATTCATCGAGGTTTTCGCACTATTTTAACAAGATGTCACCTCAAAGATTCTAAAGGTAAAATAAACCTGCACCCACCCATTGTCTACGCTCACCTGATATCCCAAGAAGCATGGGATGCATTTATTTGCCGTCGTGGGGATGAGAAGTTTTAGGTACATTGTGAGTGATAATACATTGTTTGAGGATACCTGTATTCATCACTTTGATTGTCAATATTTCATTTATGAAACAGAAACTCTATACTGAAAATAAGGAACGTTCTTCAAAACCAACATACCCCTATCGTAAAGCAAGGATGGGGTACGCTTCATTAGAAAAGAAAATGGTATGTATTTTAAATTTGCAATAATATTGTTAGGTGCCAATAAACAACATCATAATTATTTTTCTATGTTTATATATAGATTGATGAGTCTAAAACCAAATGCACTTCCATCCCACGTCATGTGCTATGGAAGGAGGCACGTGTGAACAAAGAAGGGAAGTTAGTAGATGAGAACACACAGAAAATGTGGGAAATATGTATAAGTATGACACGACGATAAAATAATTTGTTTAAAATTGCTATTACATAAAAATAATTAGTTATTTTCCTATATCCGACAGTCATAGGAATCAGATACTCCTGTAGCTAATACAAACCTATTATCGATGGCTTTGAAGCAGCCAGAAAAATACGGTCGTGTCAGAGGTGCAGGGTTTGGGGTGACACCCCGAGTATATTTTGAGAAGAAGAAAAAAATGGATGATACAGATGAAAAATTGGAACAAATGAGCGAAAAAATAGCAACCCTTGAAGAACAATTGCAATGGAAGGGAGATTTGCTAGCAACTTTTATGGGTGAGAAGCAAAGGAAAGCCACAACTCAAGAACAACCGCCACATGAACATCCCGCCCCACCCCCCACCAGATTTGAGGTGAGCCATTCGCCTCAAAGAACTGTCTTAGCCATGGTAATCAATATTCTAATAATTGTTCCCATGAAATATGAATCAGAAAAACACTGATAATTTTTCTATACTTATCTTCTACAGGGTGATAATGATTGTGATTTATATCTATCAACACCCACCTATCACCTTGTAGCGAGGGCTACAGTGTTCAATATCCCAGATTCCACACTACATAATAGACCACTTCCGAAAGATCATCTGAAAGTGACGATTACTGTATCTCATGAGACAAAGGCAGAGCTACATATTCCACTTGATGACGATGATATTCATATGGTCAAAAAGGCTATTAGGACATTCATTGCATGGCCGTCAGAACTTTTAAGAGTACATGCAGACAAAGAGGTATTTATTTCCTTTTCTTTTCAAGATAAACCCTTAACAATTAATGAAAAAAGGGTCTGAACCAATGATTGTTTTTATAGACAGAGAAAGGGAAGGGGGTGACAAACGTCAGCTCAAAACCATCTAAAGGATTGACCAACTGATCCCAAGGAGCTACTGGAAGCACAATAAAACCACCTATTCTCTATCCACATTTACTAGCATTGAAGACTCATGTGGATACGAAGCTAAAAGATGGTAATAGTCATATAGTGGTTTTCGAAGAGAATATATACGGAGAGGAAAGTCAAGATTTCGTTGCTGCTGAAAATGTAAATGAAATCCTTGAAAATGGTTGGCTAGGCGTCACAGTTGTAAATGTATATATGAGGTATGTTTCTATGAATTTATTTTTTTAAAGCTGATCTAATGTGAAAATTATGACTAAATGCATTTTATATTGTTAACAACCACATTTATGAAAAACAATTGAAGGAATTTTCCCATGAGCCAAGATTTGGACTGGTTAGTCCTCATATCACATCAACACACCTAACAAAAATAGATCCATCAAAAAGGGATGCAATAGTGAACGGCTAGATGAAAACATTTGAACGCAAGATTACAGATGAAAGACTTTTCTTAATACCAACCATGCAGGGGTAATACTCTACGATTAAAGCATATTAATTATATTTTCACTTCTTTTATTACTTATTCCTTTTTGTGTTTTTAGGCAACATTGGTTGATAATTGCAGTGAACTTGGATACTCCGAAGATTTATTTTCTGGATTCAAAGCAAGGATATCCATCAAACCAACCACACATGATGGAGTTTGTGAATCTGTAAGACACTACATCTTATGTTTTAGGTCTAAACATCAAGTAATATAATTTATATTATCTTTTACTGAGGATTCTCTTATGATAGGGCAGTGTATCATTATCGTCTAAAAAAAGGAATGAGGACAAGGTCTAAGCATAAGGAGGTGAGCAAGTACTACGTCTGGAAAAATATCAGGGTATATATAATAAAATTTCACTATCAAAACACATCTCAACACAAGTTACTTATTCTCCTAATGATAAATTTTTTTGTAGTGTCCAAAACAAACAAATGATAATGATTGTGGTTATTATGTTTGTAAATTTAAGAAAGAGATCGTTTTTCATTAGCAAACTAGCATCCCTAAAGAGGTATTTTTAAAAACAACTACTAGTTCGTTTAAGTTATTTATTAATTATTTATTTTTTTATATTGTAGTACTACTCTGACTACCGAAAAGACTCATACTCACAAGATGATATAGATGTTTTCAGAAAAGAGTGGTCCACATACCTGATGGAAGATTGTACACAAATACAATGAAGATCTGACTTGGGGACATGTACAATTTGTGGTCATTTTTGAGAGGGGTTAAGGGGATCAAAAGATGAAACATTGTTGTATGTAAATGTTCGTAGGAAAATTGTAATTTTTATTAAATAAAACAGCCTTTCTCCAATGATTCATTTTCCCATTTTAACATATGATATGCACCAGCAACATGCAAGAATGCTGAACCACTCAAAGGGTCTCTATTTTGTTTAAAATGGACAAGATTTTAAGTGAAAACAAAAATTGACCTACAGAAATCTGAACAAACGCATTCAGATTTCATTGATATTTTATAAGAATGATACAAGGGTACTTAGTGACATGTACGAGTCAACCCCGCCTCAATCCGAGGCATGGTGTGGCCACTAGCACTCAAAGGGTCTCTCTTGTTTAAAGTGGACAAGATTTTAAGTAAAACAACAACTGACCTACGGAAATCCGACCAAATGCATTAGGATTGCATTGATATTTTATAATAACGATCCAAAGGTCCTTGGTGATGTGTATGAGTCAAACCTTACTCAATCCGAGACACAGTGTGGCCACTAGTACTCAAAGGGTCTCTATTTTGTTTAAAATGGACACGATTTTAATTGAAAACAACAACTGACCTACGAAAATCTGACCAAACACATTCAGATTGCATTGATATTTTATAAGAACGATCCAAGGGTCCTTGGTGACATGTACGAGTCAACCCCTCCTCAATCCGAGGCACATTGTGGCCACTAGCACTCAAAGGGTCTCTATTTTGTTTAAAATGGACACAATTTTAATTGAAAACAACAACTGACCTACGGAAATCTGACAAAACACATTCGAATTGCATTTATCTTTTATAAGAATGATCCAAGGGTACTTTGTGACATGTACGAGTCAACCCTTTCTCAATCCGAGGCATGGTGTGGCCGCTAGCACTCAAAGGATCTCTATTTTGTTTAAAATGGACACGATTTTAATTGAAAACAACAACTGACCTACAGAAATCCGACCAAACGCATTAGGATTGCATTTATCTTTTATAAGAACAACCCAAGGGTCCTTGGTGATGTGTAAAAGTCAACCCCGCCTCAATCCGAGGCACGTTGTGGTAGCTAGCACTCAAAGGGTCTCTATTTTGTTTAAAATGGACACGATTTTAATTGAAAACAACAACGGACCTATGGAAATCTGACCAAATGCATTTGGATTGAATTGATCTTTTATAATAATGATCAAAGGGTCCTTTGTGACGTGTAAGAGTCAACCCTGCCTCAATACGAGGCACGGTGTGGCCTCTATCACTCAAAGAGTCTCTATTTTGTTTAAAATGGACAAGATTTTAAGTGAAAACAACAACTGACCTATGGAAATCTAACCAAACGAATTAGGATTGCATTGATCTTTTATAAGAACGATCCAAGGGTCCTTGGTGACGTGTAAGAGTCAACCCCTCCTCAATCCTAGGTACGGTGTGGCCGCTATCACTCAAAGGGTCTCTATTTTGTTTAAAATGGATACGATTTTAAGTGAAAACAACAACTGACCTACGGAAATATGACCAAACGCATTCGGATTGACTTGATATTTTATAAGAACGATCCAAGATTACTTGGTGACATGTACGAGTCAACCTATCCTCAATACGAGGGACGGTGTGTCTGATATCACTCGAAGGGTCTCTATTTTGTTTAAAATGGACAAGATTTTAATTGAAAACAAAAACTGACCTACACAAATCTGACCAAACACATTCAGATTGCATTTATATTTTATAATAAATATTCAAGGATCCTTGGTGATGTGTATGAGTCAACCTCACCTCAATCCGAGGCACAATGTGGCCACTATCACTCAAAGGGTCTCTATTTTGTTTAAAATGGACACAATTTTAATTGAAAACAACAACTAACCTACGGAAATCCGACCAACCGCATTTGGATTGAATTTATATTTTATAATAAAGATCTAATGGTCCTTGGTGATGTGTAAGAGTCAACCCCGCCTCAATCGGAGGCACGGTGTGGCCGCTAGCACTCAAAGGGTCTCTATTTTGTTTAAAATGGACACGATTTTAATTGAAAACAACAACTGACCTACAGAAATCTGACCAAACGCATTCAGATTGCATTGATATTTTATAAGAACAATAAAAGGGTCCTTGGTGATGTTTATGAGTCAACCCCGCCTCAATACAAGGCACGGTGTGACCGCTAGCACTCAAAGGGTCTCTATTTTGCTTAAAATGGACAAGATTTTAATTGAAAACAACAACTGACATATGAAAATCTGACCAAATGCATTTGGATTGCATTGATATTTTATAAGAATGATACAAGGGTCCTTGGTGACATGTAAGAGTCAACCCCTCCTCAATACGAGGCATGGTGTGGCCGCTATCACTCAAAGGGTATCTATTTTGTTTAAAATGGACAAGATTTTAAGTGAAAACAACAACTGACCTACGGAAATCCAACTAAACACATTCGGATTGCATTGATCTTTTATAATAATGATCCAAGGGTCCTTGGTGATGTGTAAGAGTCAAAACTGCCTCAATATTAGGCACAATGTAGCTGTTATCACTCAAAGGGTCTCTCTTGTTTAAAGTGGACACACTTTTAATTGAAAACAACAACTGACCTATGGAAATACAACCAAAAGCATTCGGATTGAATTGATATTTTATAAGAACGATCCAAGGGTCCTTGGTGATATGTAAGAGTCAACCTTGATTCAATATGAGGGACGGTGTGGCCGCTATCACTCAAAGGGTCTCTATTTTGTTTAAAATGGACACAATTTTAAGTGAAAACAACAACTGACCTATGGAAATCCGACCAAACACCTTCGGATTGCCTTGATATTTTATAAGAACAATCCAAGGGTCCTTGGTGAAGTGTATGAGTCAACCCTGACTCAATCCGAGGCATGTTGTGGCCGCTAGCACTCAAAGGGTCTCTGTTTTTTAAAGTGGACACGATTTTAATTGAAAACAACAACCGACCTAAGGAAATCCAACCAAACGCATTCTTATTGCATTGATATTTTATAAGAACGATAAAAGGGTCCTTGTTGACATTTATAAGTCAACCCCGTCTTAATCCGAGGGACGATGTGGCCGCTATCACTCAAAGGATCTCTATTTTTTTTTTAAATGGACACGATTTTAAGTGAAAACAACAATTGACCTACGGAAATCTGAACAAACGCATTCGGATTGACTTTATCTTTTATAAGAATGATAAAAGGATCCTTGGTGACATGTATGAGTCAACCTTTCCTCAATATGAGGGACAATGTGACCACTATCACTCAAAGGGTCTCTATTTTGTTTAAAATGGACACGATTTTAAGTGAAAACAACAACTGGCCTACAGAAATCTGACCAAACTCATTCGGATTGCCTTTATATTTTATAATAACGATCCAAGGGTCCTTGGTGATGTGTAAGAGTCAACTCCGCCTCAATTCGAGGGACAATGTGTCCACTATCACTCAAAGGGTTTCTATTTTGTTTAAAATGGATAAGATTTTAATTGAAAACAACAATTGACCTACGGAAATCAGACCAAATGCATTAGGATTGCATTGATCTTTTATAAGAACGGTCCAAGGGTCCTTGGTGATGTGTAAGATTTAACCCCGCCTCAATACGAAATACGGTGTGGCCGCTAGCACTCAAAGGGTCTCTATTTTGTTTAAAATGGACACGATTTTAATTGAAAACAACAACTGACCTACGAAAATCTGACCAAACGCATTCTGATTGCATTCATATTTTATAATAATGATTCAAGGGTCTTTGGTGACGTGTATGAGTCAACCCCGCCTCAATCTGAAGCATGGTGTGGCCGTTATCACTCAAAGGGTCTCTATTTTATTTAAAATGGACAAGATTTTAAGTGAAAACAACAACTGACCTACGGAAATCCGACCAAACGCATTCAGATTGCATTTATATTTTATAATAATGATCCAAGTGTCCTTGGTGACGTGTAATAGTCAACCCTACCTCAATTCAAGGCACGGTGTGACTGCTAGAACTCAAAGGGTATCTCTTGTTTAAAGTGGACACGATTTTAATTGAAAACAACAACTGACCTACGGAAATCCAACCAAACGCATTAGGATTGCATTGATATTTTATAAGAATGATACAAGGGTCATTTTTGACGTGTATGAGTCAACCCCGCCTCAATCCGAGGCACGGTGTGACCGCTAGCACTCAAAGGGTCTCTATTTTGTTTAAAATGGACACGATTTTAAGTGAAAACAACAACTGACCTACGGAAATCCGACCAAACGCATTCAGATTGCATTTATCTTTTATAATAATGATACAAGGGTAATTGGTGACGTGTATGAGTCAACCCCTCCTCAATACGAGGCACGGTGTGGCCACTATCACTCAAAGGGTCTCTATTTTGTTTAAAATGGACAAGATTTTAATTGAAAACAACAACTGACCTACGGAAATCCGATCTAACGCATTCAGATTGCATTGATCTTTTAAATGGGGGGTCATGGAATGTGATCTATCAAGTGAATCATATATATCAAGTCATGGTTGGCCTGGTATACTAGGGTGATCATGTGTTTGGGTCTATGATACTTATGGGCTTATATCTGGATGAAAATACTCCCATTTGGGAGGGTGGATATGCTTATGGGTCTTATTCCTTAAATGAGAATACTCTCATAGGGGAGGGATGAGATGTATATAGGTATTATTCCCCAAATGATAATACAACCATAGGAGTGGGATGAGATTCTTATCGGGAATATTCACTAAATGAAAATAATCCCATAGGGGAGGGCTGAGATGATTATATAGATTATGCCTCAAATGAGAATACACCCATATTGGAGGGTTGATATGCTTTTAGGGATTGTTATTTGGATGATAATACTCCCATATGGTAAAGAATATATGCTTCTTAGTATTATTCCCTAAATAAGGGTACTCCCATAGTATAGGGATGATATCCTTGTAGGTCTTATGCCTCAGAATTGTAAGAACACATATGGGTGGTATGAGATACTGTTGAGGGTATTCCCTGAATGAGAAAACTCCCATAATTGGATTTCCATGATGGAGTATAAATAAAACTCACATATTTGAGGTCAATGATAATTATGTATATAGTGGGGAGACCATGGTATATTATATGTTTTGTGTGGTTCCTATGATGTACTCAGAGAAACCCTAACATTGGATGAAGTAGGTATGGTTGATCAAGCTTTAATACTTGAGAATCAATGTGTCTTGATGTATATGGGGTAGGACTTGGTCAAAATATATTTTTATAATGTCGACACGATCCTTGTGAAATGCTTGGTTAATGTTTAGCACTTGGAAAATTAATTTGGGTTTAATCATGGTCATGGATTTGAGGATCAATGATGATTTTTTATTAGTTTTATTCCAGTTCTTTCTCAACTAGGTTGTGCATATTGCCTGATCATGCACTTACAATAGCCTATTGCAGGTTTAATATTGGGGGTTTATTAATGAGATTCACCCCCCAAGTATGTGCACCTCAGTGTGTGTACAAACCTTATAACTTCTTTGAGGTTGAGAACATGATGCATAGTGGATAGAGAAAAGTACAAAGATTTATGTATTGATAAAACACACCCATGTGGAGCCTTAGGATTGAACTGGAAAGCCCCCCGGACACCCCCTACCCCCCCTTGGATAGCCACCCCAAACCCTTGAACAGCCCCCAAACCCACTGAATTCTGAATTGATTTCTTTAAGTACTTGATTAACTTATAAATTATGTGTTAATGGTGTACGGGTATAATTGTTGTATGGGTATACTTGGTCTAATTTGCTTATGATTTATGAGTTAATTTTGTATGGGTATACTTGCTTTAATTGGCTTATTGAGATTCTGTTTTTTTTTGCAGGTGTTCGGGTGTGCTGCTGCAGATTTATCATAGCAGCAGAGAGGGAATTTATCAGCGCTCTTTTAGCGCTGATAAATCATGCTTTTATCAGAACTAAAAAAGTGCTGATAAACTACACCTTTATCAGCGCTAAAGAAGCGCTGATAAAAGATAAGTTTATCAGCGCTAAAGGAGCGCTGATAAAACAATCATTTATCAGCGCTCTTTTAGCACTGATAAAGGTTTGTTTTATCAGCGCTCTCTTAGTGTTAATAAAGGGTTGTTTTATCAGTGCTTTTTTAGCACTGATAAAGTAACCCTTTATCAACGCTTACTAAGCGCTGATAAAGGGGTACCCCCTTTATCGGCACCGAGCTTTACAACGCTTTTTTAGCGCTGTTAAAGCCCGTTTTTAGTGCTGTTAATGCCCATATTTGTAGTAGTGAAAGAAGGTTTATGTCTTGAAAAGTTAGATGTGAAGATAATTTCCCATCATGGTGTTTGGGAGGAGTAGATTTAAATGGAGAAACTAGAAGGATTCGAGAATCCAAAAGTAACCTAGTTTAGAAACTTAAGAAAAGTCTATATGGGCTGAAGAAAGAACTCAGGTAGTGAAATTATAAGTTTCATTCCTTTATGGAAGAATGGAAGTTCATATAATACAACAGGGATCATTCTTTGTTCTTAGAAGTTTTATATGATGGGAGATTCATCATACTTCACTTATATGTGGATACATGCTCTTGGAGGGTCAAAAAAACATATTCAAGAGTTAAAGGTTGAGTTATTTAGAAGGTTTGAGAGGAATTATCTTAGGAAATCCAAATAGATTTTTGGGATGATGATCCTAATGGACTGAAAGCACAAAACCTTTATTTTTTCACAGATGGCATAAATATTCAAGATAGTGGAATGTTTCAGAATTTCCATAGAAAAACTGTTTGTACTAGGTAGCTAAAAGCATCAAACTATCCAAAGAGAAGGTATTATGAATGAAAGAAGTGTCTAAGTACATAGAAAAGGTTCTTTATGCATTAATGGTTTTAAGTTTTATTTTAGATGGTTCTTATGCAATGGGAGTGAATAGTAGATTCATAGAAAATCTAAGAAAGGCGTATTGGGAAGCGATGAAGTAGATTCTCTTATATCTCAAATGTTTTGAAGCGCTGGACCTGTGTTTTATAATTCATGATCTATTACAAGGGTATACTTATATGGACATTGGAGGGGATGTAGAACGTTGGTGAAGTACCACAATCTTTGTGTTTACATATAGTGTAACTTTCAAAAGTTGGATGTTAGGAAATTAATTAGTAGTTGAACAATCAATAATGGAAGCATATTATGTTACCACAAAAAATGTAGTGAAGGATATGATTGTAAAGACCCGTATTCAAGGGAAATTTTTTCTTAATTTTCTTTAGAATTTTACAAGAGCGCGGTTTCTGACGGCACCTGATTCCGAGGCCCGGAGTGCCCGGAATTAATTTCCGAAGTTTGGCTCGGGTACGTTCAGTGAACGAACGAGTGGGAATTCCTAACTTTTGATCCGGTGCTCGGAATTGAAATCCGAGGGCACCGATGAACTCGTAGCGCCGATATTCGCTTAAAGAGACCTTTTCGGAAGTTGCGTTTGTTGCGGGTTGAAAGTTAGTTTTGGGGATTAAAAGATAAGTAAAATAAAATTTTGTGTGTGAATTTTATTTTATTCATGGTTGTTAGACTCTCTCATGGGAAGTTGTTGGTGGGGCCCACAACCACCCAACTTCCCATGTGTGGTTATGAGGGAGGTGGGGCCCACACGAGTCCCCACCTTTTCAAATTTCCTAACTCCTCATTAAATTCCACTTTATTAATTTGACAACTTGTGTAATTTATTACATGAGTTAGTTTTATTTTCAAACTCTTGGAATTCAAGAGTCATGTGGAGTTAAGGTTGGAAACTCAATAAACTTAAGTTATAACTTAAGATTTAAATGAGGAGAATTAAATGAAGTGGTTTGGATTTCAAACCTTTGAAATTCCAAACCCTTCTATTTAATTCATGGTTTAGTTTCCTTTGTTTTGGTTTTTGGGTTTTGCTGTGCGGAGAGGAAAAGAGGGAGGCTTCTTGTGAGTTCTTCCTCCAAGACGAAGAACGCGGCGACCTTCTTCCACGACGTCGGACTGCAACGCGTTGGATTTCCTCCACGACGCCGCAACGCATCCTTTCCGCGATGTGCCTCTCGCGGTGAACCCACGTCCGTCTACCGCGACGCCATAACCGCGATGCCGACGACGTCTTCCTCCGTGACGTCCGACTTCCGCGACACTCATCTCCCGCGGCCGTTGACGAACGCCGAGTTGTTAATTGAGGTAGGGGTTGTACCTTATTTCATAATTTAATTTACGCCTTCGTAAATAAATTATTGGACCGCTTGTTATCATTAACATGGGAGGGGATCGGACCGCACAAACACGGTCGATCCTCCTCCCAAACCTTGTTGTTGGATTTTTACTCGTGGTTCGAAGAAGAGGCGGAGCGGTGCCGTGACACCGCGCTTGGACGCAAGGGGTTCATGGGAGTGCGCAAGATTGACGTGTCACTCCGGACGTCGAGGGCCGTGGTGGTCTCCCACGGCCGGATTGACCAAGCCGCCGGAGCAATGAGGCGCGGCCCGTTGGCCGCGGCGGAGTAAAGGAAGTGCGACCGTTGGATGCAACGCCGCCGCGCCGCATCGGAGGAGAAAACAAAGGCGCCGCGGCCGGAGCGGGGGCCGCGGCGAAAGCACGCGGTGCCGTCGCACCGCGCCGGACGACGAATACCGCGGCCGGTTCCGGGCCGCGGCGGGACGAGGAGACCGCGGCCGGTTCTGGGCCGCGGCGGAAGAGAAGACCGGCGACCGGGCTGCCGGCATCGGAAGCCGAAGGGGGGGGGAACGGAATTTCCGGTCCCGTTTGAGAAAACCGGCCGGCCAGCTGGCCGGCCGGATGTCTTAAAAACCGGGGGAATTAATCCCCCGGCCAACCCATAAACCCCCCCCCCCCCTTAAAGAGGGGGGGGCGGTTCTTTGAAGGAGGGGGGCAGCCGACCCCCCGTTTCCGCACCAGCAGGCCCCCCACGTGAGGGGGGCGTTTTTAAAAAAAAATAATAATAATAACGGCGCGGCATAGCCGCGCCGCCCCTTCAATCAAGCCCCCCACGTAGGGGGGGCGGTTTTTACAAACAGGCGCGGCTAATTGCCGCGCCGTCCTCCAGCAAAGCGGGGGCTTGCCCCCCGCAAGCCGACCGCGTGCGGCCCCTCGCGGCGCCAGGCCACCGCGGCCCGCCGCGCCACCGCCGCCGGCCGCCGCCGCGCCGCCCCGGGGGGGGGGGGGGGGTCGGGCCGGGTCGGCCCGGACCCGGACCCCCCCGTTTCGAACCAGATTTGGTTTTTGGCCCATAACTTGAGCCTCGGACCTCCGAATGACGAACCGTCTGCGGAAACGCGATCCTTGGATCGAGACGGTCGTTTCGGTATATCGCACTCAAGGTTTCGGGTTACTTCGAGTTCGGCCGGGTTGGTTCGTTCACGAAACCAACCGGGCCTTCGGAGCGGAAACGCTCATATCTTGAGCTTCGAACGTCCGACTGACGCGCCGTCAGTCGCGTTGTGTTCCTCTTAGTGAGACGGATCTTTTGGCATACTCCGCCCGAGGTTTGGACGTAGGTGGAGTATGGCCGGGTTGGTTCGTTCACGAAACCAACCGGGCCCTCGGAGCGGAAACGCTCATATCTTGAGTTCCGGACGTCCGATTGACGTGTCGTCGACTTTGATGAAATCCTCTAAGTGAGACGGATCTTTTGGCATACTCCGCCTGAGGTTTGGACGCAGGTGGAGTACGGTCGGGTTGGTTTTTCCTTAAAAACCAACCGGGCCCCGGGAACGAAAATGCCAATAACTCTCAGACCGGACGTCCGATCGACGCGCTGTCTGTTGCGTTGAGTTCCTGTTGACGATACGGAACTTTTGGATACATCAACTCTGGTCTTTGTGACAGTTGATGTATCAGCCTCTCGGCTCGTGGAGCGGATCCTCCGAACGAGCTTTCTGTGTGCGGGAACCCTAGTACTGGCTGTGACTGTTACTGTGACGACTGCTACGACAGCTACTGTGACTGCGACGACGACAGTACAAAGATCCTGTGTGGTTTCGACGACGACGACTACAGCACTCAGCGATCCTACGTGGAATAGTGCTACCGAACCTGTGTGAGCTGAATCTTCTGTTTACCTTGGGCGGTGGAGCGCTTGGGTGTAGCGGCGGACCCGTGGTACTTGACAGAGGTGGTGCGCTTGGATGCAGCAGCAGACCCTTGGCGGTGGAGCGCTTGGTTGTAGCGGCGGACCCGCGATACTCTACGGAGTGTGTGCGCTTGGTTGTAGCGACAGACCCGTGACGGTGGAGATGTGCGTGCGGAGTACGGAGACCGTGTAGCCGACTGAGACCTGACGACTGCTTGACCGACTCGACTCGGAGTGAGTCGACTAGCCCAGTGGACGGAGCGCCCGGTATTTGGCGGCAGACCCACGGCGGACGGAGCGCCTGGTAGTTGGCAGCAAACCCGCGGTACTCGACAGGAGGAGTACCTCAGTAGGCTATTTGGGTGAGCGCCCAGTAGTTGGCAGCAGACCCTCAGCGGACGGAGCGCCCAGTAGTTGGCAGCAGACCCGCAGTACTCGACAGGAGGAGTACCTCAGCAGTCATAGGTTAGTGAGCAGTACCTTGGAGTCGTGACAGGACTACTGCACACTTCAGAGACGGGGCTCTTCAGCAGCTACGGTTTCGATAATGAAAATCCTGGTTTGAGCTGAGTCAATGATCTTTGTGTTTCCTCATGATTGAGATGGGTCGCTTGATAACTTAGGTATATGTATGGGCATATACCTGGGTAATAGTTATCTGTTGATTTCATAAACTTGTTATAAACTGTGTGAACTTGTACTGTTATCCTGTGTGGATTTACTATTTACTCTTCTTGTGGATTGGGTTGTTCTTGGGCTCGGTGTTGGAGCCGAACGGAAATTGGTGACATAGGTATATGTATGGGCATATACCTAATCAATACTGGATGTTACTTCGTGATTGTATCTTCTTGTGGTTTATCCTTTGTGGATTTCAGGAGACCTTCGGGGGGTCTCGGGGTCCCTACTGAGTATCTTATACTCACCCCTGCACGGGATATGCCCGCACTTCGTTGGGTTGGTTGCAGACGACGGACAACGCTGACTGCGATTGAGGCTTACGGAGTAGGTCGGTACCCGGAGGAGGACCACTGAGCGGGTCATGCTCGGAGCGGACAGTTGGACCGAGAAGTTGTGGAGCTATATGTACCTACCCTTCAGGTAGGATCCGTGGTGGACGATCCAGGAGCTGAGCCATCTGTACCTACCCTTCAGGTAGGAATCGAGGAGGACGTCCCAGGAGCCGCTTGTACTTCAGTTGCTGTTTTCCCTTTCGAGTTGTACTTTACTTTACAGTTGGGCTTGTATTTCCGGCCCCATTACTTCAGCACAGTTGTTCTAGTTTTGTGTACTGCTTTACTTTTGCTTGTTACTCTGAGGTGCTTGTTTACTTTATTAAGGCAATGCCTTCCCTTTTTACTGGGATTTTACGCCTTGGTGCTAGTCGCCAGCCCCTGGCCTATGGAAGGCGGGCTTGGGGTAGTCACGGCACGGGCCCCGAGGGCGGGTCGTGACAATGATATTGTTGAAGGGTTTGTTAAAGGATCTCAGAAGGAAGATGAGGAAAATAACAATATTATGTGATAGTTAGAGTGTAATCCATCTAATGTGGAATCTAGTCTTTCAATCAAGGATAAAACACATTCATTCAAAATATAACATAATTTGGAATCTTATATAAGAAGAATTATTGAATCTATGGAAGAAAACAGGAATTCAGAATCAGGATGATATGTTAACAACGATCATAGTTTGAGAATTTCTAAGGTAGTGATATGCATTTGTGAGATATGTGTGACCATGAAGAAAGGAATGGAGACTCGCTAACTATTTTTTTATAAGGAAGAAGGAAGGAAGAAATGCATAAGTGGTCCAAAGGGATTTGGTGTAATTGAGAAATCAATTTTCAAGTTATATATTTTTAGGTTATTATGAGATTTTTTTTATCCAAGGCATTATAACTTATGGAATATGTGTTTCTAGTGGATATATTTTGTATCTTGATGGGGGAATGGGTATTAGAACTAGGGAAGTCAAGAAGAGAAAGATGGAACAAGTGGAAATGATATATGACTACATGATATGGATGTATGGATGATGCTTTGAATCATATAAGAATAATTCTAAAGGGCATGCATAATAATAGATTGGTGAAGGCAATGTAAGATTATTCAATAGTTCTATATAAATATATTCAGTTAACTTTCACCCTTAATCAAAAATCTAGAGTTAATGTTGTGGATTTACTTATATCTTGGACCTGATGGAGGGCCACCCACATAGAAAGAAAGGTGTTAGATATCACTCGTATAGATAGGATGGTGGTGGAACTACTTATAAGACACCTCTATAAATAGAGGAGTGGGATCACATGTTTTGTATTAAAATATTGTAATCATTATCTTCCATAATTAATAAAGAGAAGTAGTTTTTCTCTAATAGAATAGGATTATGTATCTGAATTACATAATAACTTTTTTGTTATGTGTTTTGAGTGTAAGTCCCTTTGTGTTTCTTCTTGTGGTTGTGTGTTCATTACCACAGAACAGGGCAAGGGAAGCGCTGCCCTTTATCAGTGCTAAATAGAAAGCGCTAATAAAGGGCTGCTCCTTTATCAGCGCTAGCTAAAAGCCCTGATAAAGGTTACATTTATCAGCACTATTATTAGTGCCGATAAAAGTTTTTATTATTAATTTATATAAAATTATTATATTTATATTCAAAAATAATGTTTATTTGTATACATTAAATAAAAAACAATTGTTTATATTTAATATATATTTTTTAATAATTCAAAAATATATATATAATGTTTTAATTGAAAAAGTATTTCTAAGATTATAATTATATATATATATATATAATTAAATAATTTTATTTATATATATTAACAATTATACACCAATATTTATAAATATATACTATTTATTGTTATAATTATTAATAAATAAATATATATTCATCCTATATATCATTTTAAATAAATATATAAGAATATAAATAAATTATTAAAATTATACCTTTATAAAATAAGTATTTATCAGCGTTAAAAAAGCGCTGATAAATAGCTATTTTATCAGCGCTTTTATTTTAGTACTGATAAAACATACCTTTATCAGTACTTTTAACTAGCATTGATAAAGGTTCAGGCAGTTTTTATAAAAGAACCCTAACAGACCCCTCCTCCCTCGCAGCCATTCAAGCCTTCATGGAAGCTGAACCCTGCGCTTATGATCCCTCCTCCGTTGCAACCCCTCCTCCACCGCGACCTTTTCCTCCTCCTTCGCCGCGACCATCCTCCTCCTCGGCTGTTGCTGCCTCCGCCGCCGCTGCCTCTGCCACCGCTACCTTCATCACGATCCCTCCTCTGCTGCGATCCCTCCTACTTGTTAACCCTTATAAATATGAATTTTTAGTTCATTATGATCTATATAAGGTCATTCATCACTGGTAGTACACGGTTTTGTGCAAAATATGGGAAACCTAGGTAAAACAATTTGTAACCATTGATGTGTATGGTTCATGGCTCAATTCTTGTGTATTTTTGGATCCCATGTGGTTTTATGAAATTATATTCATAATATTGGTCTTAAGAGTTGATTTGGAAGATATTTTAAATCATTTTATTTGGATTCGCACCCTAAAAATGTTTTTTTGTTCATTTGGGACATTATGAGAAATGTTTTTTTTATAAAATCCTTGTGATCAAATTATTCCCATTTTTGTTTTGTTCTAACTAATGGGTGGTTCTCTATACATGTGGTGTTCTTGTGATAGAGATAGGTGATGTTTATTTCTAGGTAATTTGCGATTGGGTGATCATTTATTTATAAATGTATTCAATTTGGATGATTCTTGATGCATTGAATTTATTGATTTCTAACCACCTTGTTTGATGTCTCAGGACTCTTAAGAGACTAGGTATTGATCTGAATATGTGTAAACCATTGTATAGGATGTCTATAATATTTGGAGGGTGGACCCCTGGACCAAGTGAGATAATATATTAGAGAGTGATCATTAGATCATGGAAGTTAAGGAGATATAATCTTATGTCCCATGGTATTTGTGTTCTCCTAATATATTTATCCCTCAACCATTCGATTGGGGGGATTCCATGGTGGGTACTAGTGATGGAATAACTAGTGGGTAGGTTGTTGTGTGAGATATATCAAGGATTATTTTAAATCTTATATCATGTTTAGTACATGGTTGGTGTTGATTATCCCACAGAAAATATTTATCATGGCTATATGAAATTGTGACATCTCCCTTAGAACCCTTATAGGTACAGTACATGGAAAGGGGTTGATTATGATGTTAGTGGAAATGATAATTTGGATTCCTTATGACCTTAAGCGTAGGGAAATCCACACATGGGGTGGTGTAGGTTGGTAACTAAATAGTAATGAAGATATTTCTTGTTGATATATTGTTACCTATAGGTCTTGGTATCATTATGATATATTTTTTAATTATAGGATATACTAATGATGGATACATTTAGTGAGGATGCTTATGATGTGTCATGTATGAGATTCTTATGTAATAGCCTCTTTCTCGATGCTAGGTATCAATCATTGGCTAGCTAAGATCTAGGATGAGGCTTATCTTCCATGCTTGTTCATTATATCTTAATCGTTATTATATATCTATGATGAGGATGAGGCCTATAGACCTTGGGATTTCAATGTAGAGATACTCCACCAAGGTGAACATTCTTTCAAATTTTTTAAAGTTTATGTTTGGCTATACATCATGGGGTATATGTGGTTTTCCACAAGACATAAATTATTTTAGTGGTTTTTATTGTGTTGAAGGTTATATTGGTTATTCCTCTTTAGGTCCTCCTTTATGTATGTGAGTTTATCCATGGGACCTACATTATGTTAATATTTTGGATCATGTGGGAGGTTGGCTATGTTATTCCCTCCATACTATTTTTTTGGGGGTGGATGTTATTCCATGAGGTATATAGTCACATCACAATTCATGATCAAGATTTAATGGTTCTGTCTAGGGGATGAGTGTTTCAGTGTATACCTTGTGGTAATTCAACAATGTGACATCATAGGGTGCACTATGAAATAGAACCTTAGGCTACACTATAATGTACCCTATTCTTGAAATGAAAAGATATTTTTTAGTCTTTTTAATGAGGTTCCCCTATTCCTTATTAGCCACTTGACCCCATCACCCAAACCCCTCTTCCCCATAATTTTCCCCTATCATAATTCACTCTTTAGGATCTCTAATGGTCGTTTCATAGTGGACAACCCACCCCCCCGGATAGCCCACACCCCCTCCCCCACACCCCTGTAGCCCCCCCCACCCCACCTGGGCAACCCACCCCCTCCCTGGACATCCCACACCCCTCCCCCACACCCCTGCATCCCCTACCCCCCGGACAGCCCACCCCTTCCCCTTTGAACCTTTTATGTTTTACTGGATTTTCCCCTTTTCTTGTCCAGAACCCGTTCGCGCTACGCCACCCTCTCCTTCCTCTCCTTTTGGGCGGTTCTCTCTCACACGGTGTATGTTTCATCTTTCATCACTTGTATTGGAGAGCCTATGATAATTTTTACCTCTCTTAATCCTTCTATATATTCGTGTTTGACCCCCCCCCCCCTAAATCCTATATTTAAATGGACATGGGTCAATTACAATTAGAAATGTAATGATACGATCCAGGCTGGTATCATAACCAACACTTGACCCGACTTTCCACTAACCTAAGAGGCGTTCATGATTCCTATGGGATAAAAAAGATCCCCTGAAAAAAAAGATACAATTAATGTGGAATATTTTACTCCTAAATTAGAGTAAATTTAAAATGATCTTTCTCCTGAAAAGCAGACATGTCCCATTCATAAGTTGAACATCTAGGAAAATAGTAGATACACAAAAAATAAATAAACAAGAAGCATATATCATAGATGGAAAATAAAATCCCAATATGGACCAATAAATTTGTTTAACAAGACATGTCCCATTCCTAAATCTCATTGGACCTATTTTGGATAGGTATATGAGTTCTCATTTTATGTTTTCTTTTCAGTTGGAAATCTCCTCTGTCGCGCGCCTCTCATCTGTCGTGAACGCACCTCTGTCGCGCACTGAACGACACCTTCACAGTGAGTTTTCTCCTCTTAATCATTGGTTTCCTCTTTTTCACATGTTATTATTGTTTTATATTGATGATTATAATGTGAAATATATGGGCTAAATGCCCTGCTGAAAATTGTGTTCGTTGGTGGTCTTTATTTGCGCACTAAATGAATTGCATGTTGGTTGGTTCCTATTGAACATTTGAATATAAAAATTGGTAATTTACATATACTTTACTAATTAATGAATGCCCCAAGATGATATAACTTCTGTGATAACCCCTGAATTAACAAATAGAGTTGAATAAGGGATGCTTTGTAAAATTTGAAATTGTGATTGTTTGGTTTGTATGGTGTTGCGATTGCGAGCACGATTACGTGTTTGTATGGTGTTACAGTTGTTGACATGATTGATATTCTATTTTTTTTGCATGTTGTAGTTCTTCCACCATTGAATATCAATCCAAACTTTACCCATTTCAATGGAACCACCACTTTGTTACTAGTGCAATTCCACTGAATCTTAGAAAACCACTTCACTAGAGGACTCTATGAGACACTTTATGGACACCCTAGTCAAATAACCATAAAAACACATGTAATGAATCCTTCCACCCACAAGAAATCTATTGAAAATCATACAATCTATTAGTTTAGTACCATAGTTCTTGACTAGAGACATTATGTTTCTAGAGAAACACTAAAAAATTGATTTACAATAATGCATATAGATCACATGTGGGATACTAAAAAATTTTAGTGAAAGGGATTCTCATAGCTTGTTGAACATATTTTGTGTAATTATTTTGTTAAATTTTAATATTATTGTATCAAATAGGATGAATATGAATAAATAATGGATGAATTCCAATCGGTTAACAAAAGAGTATGGAGATTGTGTGAAAGAGTTTATCAAGTTTGCAAAAGATCACGCATGTGACCCTTCTCAAATCCTTTGTCCGTGTTTACGATGTTGTTATTCAATAAAAATTAGTCCAAAGGAGTTAGAAGAACACCTGATCTATCACATAATAGATCGAAGTTATACATGTTGGAATAAACACAGGGAAAAATGAATGCAGGTAGTGGCTGGGATAACACTACGTTTTATGGATCATCTGATATGATTACAAGCGTGAAAAATGAAGATGATTGTATGGAGGATGTGATTACAGATGTGAATGATGATGAAGATTGTATTGATGAAATGACAAGGATAGTTGAAGATGAACTTCATGATTTCCCAAAATTGTTTGAGAAGTTAAAGAGTTGTGCAAAAATGTCATTGTATACTGGTTGCACTAAATATACAGCATTGTTAGCTGCACTGAAGTTGTATAATTTGAAATAAATAAATGGGTGGAGTGACTCCAATTTTATGTGAATACTTTCTCTCCTGAATGACATGCTCCCAGAAGATAATGAGCTCCCGAGATAAACATATGATGCCAAACGAATGCTACGCTCGATGGGTATGATTTCTGAAAAAATACACGCCTGCCCGAATGACTGTATATTGTTTCACAAGGACCACAAATCACATAAATAATGCCCAAAGTGTTGTGCTTCTTGATACAAGAAAGATGAATCCAGTCCTATGAAAGTTTTATAGTACTTTCCAATCATTCCAAGGTTTAGGCACCTATATGGAAGTGAGGAGATTGTCAGATAATTGACATGGCGTGCAGATACAAGAATTAAATATGGGAAACTACGTCACCCGGAAGACTCTCCCCAGTGGAAGAGAATTGATCATGAGTATCCTGAACTTAGAAAAGAGCTGAGAAACCTTCGTCTTGTGTTATCTACAGATGAGGTGAATCCTTTTGGTTTTCAAAGCAGCAGTCATAGTACATGACCTGTTATGTTGGTAAATTATAACTTACCACTGTGGTTATGCATGAAACGAAAATACATCATGTTATCTATGCTTATATAAGGACCAAAACAACTGGGTAATGATATTGATGTTTATTTGGATCCATTGATTGAGGATTTGAAATTATTATGGGATTCAGGTGTTACGTTGTATGGTGCTTACAAAAATGAAGATTTCACTTTGAGAGCCATGTTGTACAGGATGATAAATGAATTTCCTTCTTATGGAAATTTTTCAGGATATAACATTAAATGAACTCAAGGGTGTCCCATTTGCGAACAAGGTATACAGTCAATTAGGTTGAAACATTCATCGAAAACCGTGTTTTCAAGACATCACAAATTTCTACCCCGACAAAATAAGTACCGATCTTGGATGACATCATTCAACATAAGTTCAGAAAAATATACAAAACCGTCTCCACTAATAGGTGACTAATTGTTTGAGAAAGTAAAATATGTGGACACTACTTTTGGTAAATCGTTTTCGAAAAACCTTACAAAAAAACCGTTGGAAAAAGAGATCAGTTTTTTTTGAATTAACATACTAGAATTGTCTATATGTTAGACATTTTCTTGATGTTTCCATGTTGAAAAAAATGTATGTGATAGTGTCATCGAAAAGTTTCTAAATTCACCTGACAAAATAAAGGATGTAATTAAGGCTAGATTGAACATGGATTAGATGGGAATACAAGAAGAGTTGGCACCAGTAAAGGGTGAAAAATGAACATTTCTTATTCCTGCTGCTTACACTCTTTCTAGGCAGGAGAGATATCAGTTTTGAAACTTTTTGAATGACGTAAAGGTTCCAGAGGGGTATTCATAAAATATCAAGAACATAGTGTCAATGAGTGATTTAAAATTAAATGGTATGAAATCACATGACTTCCATGTTTTGATGCAAGATCTAATTCCTATAGCTTTACATTGCATTTTGCCCAAGAATGTCCACCATACATTAATGAAGCTCTGTTTATTCTTCAAAGCTATATGATGAAAAGTTATAGACCCAACGAAATTTCCAACCATGGAAAGAGAAATTGTCGTCATATTATGTAAATTGGAAATGTTCTTCCCACTGACATTCTTTGATATGATGGTTTATTTGATGGTTCATTTGGTGAGAGAGATTTAACTATGTGGTCCTGTACATTATAGATGTATGTACCCCATTGAATGGTATATGAATATTTTGAAAGGATATGTCAAAAATTGAAGTCATCCATAGGGTTGTATTGCAGAGAAATATATTGTTGAGGAAGCCATTGAATTCTGTACCGAATACCTCTCTGGTATGGAAAATGTTGGCCTACTGAAATTTCATCACACTGGGCGTCTTAAGGGTGAAGGAATTTTTGGAAGAGAGGTTGTCATAATCAATATTACAGATCGGGAGTAGGCCCACCTTTATGTTTTGTATAACAGTTTCGATGTTGACCCATATGTTCAAACCCACAAATAAATTCTTAGGCATTTGAATGCATTTAGGGATAAAAAATGGATATCAGATACACATAGTTTATAGTTTATAGGATTGTTTTAGGACCATATTTTTAATAAGTTATATGAAAATATAGACTCAATTTCAGAACGACTTCGATGGCTAGTCGGAGGAGCAAGTGTATATGTATTATCTTATAATGCTTATGTAGTTAATGGTTATACATTCTATAATAATGAACATGATGAAGACAGTACCATGTAGAATAGTGGGGTTACACTTGTGGCTGAAGCGATGCATGTTTCTAGTGCTAAGGATAGAAATCTAATTTATGCGAATATGTTATACTTTGGCATCATCAAATAAATATGGTAGTTGAATTATACGAAATTCCAAGTGCTAATTTTTCAATACAAGTGGGTTGAAAATAGAAGTGCTGTTAAAATAGATGAATTAGGATTTGTGAAAGTTGATTTCAGTAAGGAATGGGATAAAGAAAAATCATTTATCATGGCATCACAAGTAGTACCAGTATTTTATATTCCATATCCCGCAAACTAAAACTGGTCAATTATTCTATTATCGACCAAAACAACTGAAGGGTCAGATGAAAGTTCAATGGATGATGACCCTTTCATTGGGACATTGCAATCATTTTGTAGCGGTCCTAATGTATAGGAAATTTTTTATGTCATAGGAGACCACAATGAAGGGATTTACATAGTCGATAGAGGGGTCAAATCTCTTCAACCTTTAAAAAAAGAGAGTTCAATAATCATGTCATTTGTTTATTGTAATATACATTGTGTTACATTATGTTATTATCTGTTCAATTATGATTTTATGTAATCTAAATTAAATGTTAAACCAATTCTGCATATAATGAATTCTGCACCTGCTGATGCGTCCAATCTCGAGACACAACAGGTCTCTCAACCTGCTGCTACTGGTCCCAGTGCAGAGCAATAATAGGTTTCTCAATCTGTTGCTGCTGGTCCCAGTGCTGAGGCATAATAGGTCTCTCAACCTACTTCTTCTAGTCCTAGTATCGATACTAGCACTCCGGAGGAACATAATGATGATGATTCTAAGAAAATGGTAGGAAATGAAACCCTGGCGGTGCAAAAAAAACAAGAGCGTCGTAGTTTGACAGTGTTAGCCAAAATCCTTAAGTCAAAAGCAAAAGGCATCAAATTTGAGGTGGGGTGGAATAAGCAAGGCCAACATGTTAACCCCAACAAAGCCATCTTTAGTAGCAACATTGGAATCATCACTCGGTAACGCATGCCGATTGATGTATAGTCGTGGCACCATATTGTCACTGGGCTTAAGACACTAATGTGGGAAGAGATTATGGTAACATTATGATATCATTTCTTTAATTTATTAAAATAAAATAAAATACTAAAACATTTACTTAATCTTCATCATCCATTGCAGACTGCATTTATAGTAGATTCCTCGTACAAGGAATATGTATTAAGAGTTGTAGGAATGATTTATAGAGGCTTCTGCAAAATTTTAACGAAATATCATCTTAAAGATGTTGAAGGGAAAATCAAGCCACACCCACCTTCTCTTTATGTACACTTGATATCCCAAGGAGCATGGGATGCGTTTAGCAACCGTCTTGGGGAGCATACTTTTCAAGTACACTGTGTCTAGTAATATGTTGTTTGACGTTGCTTGTATTTATCACTTTGATTGACAATTTTTTATTTATGAAATAACAACTGAGTGCTGAAAATAAATAACGGGCAACAAAACCAGCGTACCCCTACCGTAAAGCAAGGATGGGGTGTGCTTCACTAGAGAAAAAATTGGTACATCTTTTAAATATACCATAATACTTTTATGTGACATAAAAAAACACCATAACCATGTTTCTCTATTTATATGAAAATTGATGAATCGAAATCAAAATCCATATCCATTACATGCCATGTACTATGAAAGGAGGCTCATGTAAATAAAGAGGGGATACTGATAGATGAAAACACACAAAAAGTGTGGGAAACATGTGTAAGTATGAAATAATATAAATTTGATTTTATTTAAATCACTATTACATAACAATGACTACTTATTTTCCTATATTTTCTATCTGACATAGTCATAGGAATCAAAAACACCTGCACTAGATGCAGACATACTTTCAGCGGCCTTGAAGCAGCCAAAACAATATGACTGCATCAGAGGTGCGGGTTTTGGGGTGACACCCCAAACATATTTTCAGAAACAAAAACAAGCAGAGGATCAAACTGAGGAAATGAAAAATATGCAAGAAAAATTAGCTATTTTTCAATAATAATTACAATACTAGAGAGAGATGATAGCAAGTTTGGTGGGGGAGGCAAAGGGAAGAAATAACTCAACAACAACCCGTGCGTAATGATCCCGCCCCACCCCCCACTAGCTTTGAGGCAAGCCATTCCCCTCAAAAACCTAACTTAGATGAGGTAATAAATGTTCTAATAATTATTTCTGTGAAATGTGAATCACATAAACATTGATACATTTCCTGTGTTAATATTCTATAGGGTGAAAATGATTGTGATTTATATCTATCAACTCCCACCTATCACCTTGTAGCGAGGGCTACGATGTTCAATATGCATAATATCATGTTACACAATAGAAAAATTCCAACAAATCATGTCGGAGTGTCAATTAACGTAGCTAATGAGCTGAGTGCCAAGCTACCTGTTCCAAATGATGATGACAACATTCATACGGTTGAACAAGTTGTTGTAAAATTCATCGCATGACCATCAATTCTTGTAAAAAAACATGTCGACAAGGAGGTATCCATTTCTAATTTATTTTTCAAGATAAAACTTTAACATTTAATGAAAAAAAGTCTAAACCAATGAATATTATTACAAAAAGACAAACAAAATGGGGTTAAATGAAAGATCGACTCAAAACCATCTCAAGGATCAACAAAGCGATTTAAATGATCTACTGAGAGCACCTTCACCCCGCCCATTCTATATCCACATTTAATATCATTTAAGGATCATGTGGATACAAATTTGATAGACAAAAATTCTCACACGGTTGATTTTGAAAAAATATGTACGAAGAAGAAAAATCAGATTTCATTAGTGCTGAAAATGTAAATGAAATCCTCAAGTGTGAATGGCTAGGCACCTTAGTTGTAAATGTATACACAGGGTATGTTTTCATGATTTGATTTTACAAAAGCTGATATACTATGATAATTATGACTAAATACATTTCATATTTTTCGCAAGTGTATATATAAAAAAAAAAATTGAAGGGATTTCCCCATGAATAAAATTTTGGACTCGTTAGTCCTCACACCACCTATTCAGAAGAATAATTAAATTATGCTAAATAGGATGAAATAATGTCATCCCTGCTCAAATCATTTGATTTTTTTACAAGACTCTTTTTAATACCAACGATGTAGGGGTAAAACTCTACAATTTAATCATATCAACTATATTTTCATTTATTTAATTACTTATTCCTTTTTGTGTTTTTAGGTAGCATTGGATGATGATTGCAGTCAATTTGGATACTCCAAATATTTATTTTCTGGATTCAATTCATGAATATGCAACAAAACAACTACGCATGATGACATTTTTCAATTTGTAATACACTAGATCTAACATTTTAGAACTAAACATCTAGTTATATAATTTATATTATCTTTTAATGAGGATTCTGTTATGATAGGGCGGTGCATCAATATTATCTACTTCATGGAATGAATCCAGGGCCTAAGGACAAGAACGCCTACAAGATCTACAAATGGACAAGTATCCTTGTATATATAATAAGATTGCACTATCCAAACACATATCAAAACAAATTACTTATTTTTATCGATGTTTCTGCAGTGTCCAGAACAAAAAAACAGAAAGGACAATGGTTATTATGTTTGTAAATTTATGAAAAAAATTGTATTTCATCAACAAACTAGCATCTCTGAAGAGTTATTTTCAAAAATAATTACGATTTCAATTAAAATATTTATTAATCCTTTGTGTATTTATATTTTTTAGTACTACCACGACTGTCTCAAAAACTCATATTCACAAGATGATATAGATGTGTTTAGAAACGAATGGGTAACATACCTGATGGAAGATTGTACACAAATAGGATAAAGGTGAATTCCTACTACTTATGTTATCCTTATATGATCATTGATATCTCCCTTTTTTACACTTATTGAGCATATATGATCACCCTTTATTATGTTTTATATCCTTAGGTTATGAATTATGGTTTTAGAAATGATTTGTCTTTCTAGTAAAGCATAACTTAATGAGAGACACTTATAAACTAGTTCTTTATGTTTATATGTTTCCAAAATCACTAGACCTAAAATATTATGGAATGGATCATTTGTATTCTTTATTTTGGTAATTTATGCAGTTGTTTTTACTGATGTAGTGTGTTGGAAGAATATTGGTTGTGCAGCACTCACAAATTTAATAAAAAAACTAAGGATTCTTCACTACTGTTGGTTAACTACCGCTTAGCATAACATCTGATCTGAACTTCCGATCCTTCGTCCCTATGATGCTCTCGTCTTACACCATCTCTATGATATCATCATTCAGCATAAAGTGCATAAAGAATCATTAGTTTTGTTATTATCTTATATCTGGACCAAATAAACCATTTGGAAATATGTAAAGGTAATGTTACGATATAATATTTCTATTTTAACGAAAAATTATAGAATGAAATGTTGATTTGATTTTCATTATTCCTTGTAGGGTTAGTTTATTTTAGAAGATTTCTATCCATGTGACATGCCTTTGCAGGAAGAGCAATGACATTGTGTCTGCTCAATCACATAGGTAATCTTGATGTTTGCACAGTAAAATCATTGTCCATAGATCTTGCATCTCAACAATTTCTCAAATAAACCTGCATCATATATACATATGCATGCCCATAAAAATATTGGTGCCTACACACCTCATATATAAACTGCATCACATCAATACCCAGATGCATACACACCTCACATACAAATTCTAAAAGAAGAAAAAAGGACTTTGTTATAAGGAAGTGAATACCTGACTGATTCCCTTGGGATTCTATTTTTCTTTTAGTATTCTAAGATACTCTTGGTATTCCGTGAAATTTCCTATATATAGGAGAGTAATGGGAAATCTATTTCACTAATGACTCAATATTTCATAGCTCTACGAGAACTCTTAGGTTTTTTCTCTACTTCACATAAGCATCTTCATGTGATCATGTCACATAAGCTCCTTTGTATTAATGCTTCACGTGAACTGATCATGTGATATCATCACATGATCAAATCACATAAAAAATTACATAATCAATTAAGGTAATTCACTTGAACCATGATTCATGTATTCTTGTCTTATTTACATGATCACATAATGCTTCAAGGGTCGTGTGCAAGTCGACCAATGCATAGTAATTCAGTCCACTCACAAGCATCTTAAAAGCTTGATGGGAACCAATATCTTGGATTTTAAATTTTCTAATTAGTTTCCCTTATATGTGGGTGGGTGTGTCCAAGAGGTAGGGGGTGTCTAGGAGTGGGGGGGTGTCCAGGAGGGGAGGGAGGTTTCCAAGATGGAGGGGTGTCCAGGAGGGAGGGGGTGTCCAGGTGGGAGGGTGGGTGGGGGGTGTTCAGGAAGGAGGGGGGTGTCCATGAGGGGGTGGGGGTGTCCAGAAGTGGGGGTGTCTAAGAGGGGAGGGAGGGGTGTCTAGGAGGGAGGGGGTGTCTAGGTGTGAGGGTGGGTGGGGGTGTCTAGGAAGGAGGGGTTGTCCAGGAGGGAGGGGGTGTACAGGAGTGGGGGGTGTCTAGGAGGGGGGGGGTGTCCAGAGTGGGGGGTTTCCAAGAGGGGAGGGGTATGTTCAGGGGGTGGGAAGGGGGATGTACAGGGGGGTTGTGTAGGGTGGGGGTGTCCAGGGGGTGGGAGGGGGAGGGGGGTTGTCCAGGGAAAGGGAGGGGGGCTGCAGGGGGAGTGGGGGGGGGGGGGGTTGTCTAGGGAAAGGGAGGGGGGATGCAGGGGGGGGGGGTTGTCTAGGGGGAGGGAGGGGGATTCACATGGAGTGGGGGGGTGTCCAGGGGCAGGGAGGGGGATTTCCAAGGGTAGGGAGGGGGCTATCTCAGGGAGGAGATGGAGGGGGGTTTGACTAATCACACTAAAGAACTAGGAGGGAGTGGGTGTCCTGGAGGGAGTGGGTGTCTAGGTGGAGGGTGGGTGGGGGTGTCCAGGAAGGATGGGGTGTCCAGGAGGGAGGGGGTGCCCAGGAGTGGGGGGTGTCTAGGATGGGGGGTGTCCAGGAGGGGAGGGGGTGTTGTCCAAGGGGTGGAAAGGGGGTTGTCCAGGGGGATGTATAGGGTGGGGGGGGGGGGGGTTGTCCAGGGGGTGGGAGGGGTAGGGGGGTTGTCCAGGGACAGGGAGGGGGTTGTCTAGGGAAAGGGAGGGGGCTACAGGGGGAGTGGTGGTGGTGGTGGTGTGGTGGTGGTGGGGGGGGGGTTGCAGGGGGAGTGGTGGTGGTGGGGGGGGGGGGCTGCAGGGGGAGTGGTGAGGGGGGGCTGTCCAGGGAAAGGGAGGGGGGTGCAGGGGGAGGGGGTTGTCCAGGAGGAGGGAGGGGGCTGTAGGTGGAGTGGGGGGGGGGGGGTCTAGGGGTAGGGAGGGGGCTCCTAATATATATAACTATTAGGTTTATAACCTATCTAGGATGATGGTATCACTAGGAAAATGTTATAATTTTTTCTAAAATTTAATACTCCTATGAAATTGAATACACTATCATGTATGTGTCATATTTTACAACCTCTATTTACACTTGTAGAACTTCAAGGTGAAGAAAAATTAGTATTGATAGAAGGGATTTTATATGTGACTCGAGTTCATTTTTTATAGGAATATTTCATTATCACCAATCAATTCAATGTTGAGGTGATGGAAGTGGCTAATAATGTGGCTGATAGAGGTATGTTCTCAATTATTATCATGAATGTTGATTTTCTGATGGAATTATTTTTACATTGACTAATAATATTTATATACTTTATCAGAGTAACTCCACCTTAGAGCTTATAAGTCCCAGATCATTCCACTTTTTATCTCTCCCCACTATAATAACTAAGGCACAAGTCTTTCCTTTTTCAAGCACATAAAGGGATGTGAGTATGGGTCCCTCACTTAGAAACTTAGTCCTAGAGTATATTCCTATTTCTAGACTAGTCCTGAGTTGAGTTTCGGAACACACATCATTTCATCAATAGTTTCAGTGACAAGTTTGGGGGATATTTGGAATATAATCATGGAGGGAACATTCAATGAGCTAAAATACTAGTTTAGACACATCTGGTACATGATCACAACCCTTGGTTATAGTGAGTTATATTATCAAGAACTCCATGATAGTGTGAAGGATGTGGTCACCATGAGGGAGAAAAAGTGGTTCATTGAGCTGATAGTATCGATGGTGGAGGCATAAAATTCAGACATTCAACATCACAATGAGGACTTGAATGAAGCATCCATGTGTACAATAGAAGTAGAAGCTCATAAAACTTTAGTCATTGATGGGAGGTATGAGATAGACAACTTCTAACATGAATTGTATCACATATAATAAATGCTCAATGTTGTAGAGAAAACAGTGATAGAGTAGCATAATCTTATCAATGTGGCAGAAAAGTCCAGATTTGATGCTGCTAGTAGGGAAGATGCACTAAAATAGGGCGTAGATGTGGAAACTAAATACATTGCTCATTTGTGCTAATCCATAGCCTACTCCAGAACATTGGCTAGTAGAGATCAAGGGGGTATTATGAGCACATACTATTTTGAGTATTCTAACTTTATCCTACCCCCCATATTTGGGAAGTTATGGGAGACTGTAGACTGTGGATATTCCTCCCTTTTTTTATTGTCAATAAATAAAACCTTTTGGATTCCATGTTGTTGACATTTATTCCTTTTCTTTTCTCATCTATATAATCATAACAAAACAATATTTATAAGTCAATGAATCATGTTGATCCTCTCCTAAAATATTAATTCAATCCAAGGAAATATGGACATGTAAAGGTTGTAATAGGTAATAATTGACATTTTAATAATGTATTATTTCATATTAATGTTCAATTTATTTCATTATTGTATTACTAATATAATATTTGTTTTCTTATATAGGTGTAATTTTTTTCCAGAGTTTGGATGCTTTGTTCGGCAACTAATACCATGGATGACAATTTTTGAGAGGGGATCACAGATGCAAAAAGGATGAAACATTAATGTTTTTAACTGTTTGTTGGATAATTGTAATTGTAACCATATAAAACATTTTTTGAAATGTATATAACAGTGTGTTTTTTTATTCATGATTTCAAGTAAATGTATATAGAATTGTTTGGGAAACTCTTGTGCATTCTGTTTTGTTCTTCTATGCTTTGTTTGTGTGTGGTGTTGTTTTGTGAAACAGTTTTGTGCTGTGTGTGTAGGTGTTGTCTCAAGTGTGAAGGTGCTGGGTTTTCTTAGGAAACTTGTCCTTTATCAGTGCTATTTTGAGCACTGATAAATGTTTCATATATCATCGCTCAAAATAGCACTAATAAAGGGGACCCCCTTTATCTTAACCGCGATTAACAATGCTTTTATAGCACTGTTAAAGGTGGTTTTTAGCGCTTTTAAAATCCCTATTTGTAGTAGTGATTTCAAAAGGTATGTGTGATCAAGGTTATTTGACATGAGATGTTGGATCTTAGTTCCCTAATACAAACATTTCAATAATGTCCTTCTAAATTCTTTAACTTTCATCATTGTACATAGAGTGAGGTTGCAAAAGGGGTTCTATAATTTGGGTTATTATCACAACACTATTGTAATTATAATGGTCATTGGATGAAGGGTCGTCCCAATATTGGGAAAACAAAGAAAAATGGTGTATAAAAAACTGAATATATTAATGAATTGTCTATCCTTGTTACCTCAATGGTCAACCACTTAGATGGATGGATCCTTCATTTATGTTTTTCATTCCATATGCCGAAATCAAGATTGGTTTAAAATCCTTAAAGTGATTGATGAAGGTATGTTTATTGTGCCAATATTTTGGAACCAAGGTTATTTTTGTTGAATATTGATGGAATCCAGGTCATACTTTGGAGAATACAAGAAATTAGTGAATTCTATAACATGTATAGTATATATAGTGGGTATGTTATGTTTATTTTCAATAAAATTAATGGTTACTCACCCTAGTTGAACAAGGATTTTGATTTAAATGAGTGATAGTTAAAAAGAGTCATAATTATGATCAATCTTTCCAAGTGATTATGAATTATAAGTGGGATTTGAATCTTACGCGTAGATCTGGTGTAAAGATGAATTTCTTATGAAATTTAATATTTAGAAAGTCATTGTGAATTTAGAGAAAAGGATGATGTTTAGCTATAATTTAGAGGAAATGGTAAATTTTCATGAAAAATATAGATCAAATAAATAATTTCTAGAAAGGAATTTCTTGGGAAATAGTTTTCAAAGATTTATGCTAAATCTTTTTCATGAATATTTTTTGTAAAACTGTAAATGAATCATGTGGAAAAAGGATCATTTTGTGAAGGGAAGGTGGTAAAAAATTTTGAATCATGAAAATTAGGTTTTATTATAATGTCAAAAAAGGAAGTTATTTACACGACGAGGAAGTAACTAGCACATTGTAAATCCAATGTCATTTTCGAAAGGGAGGTAGTGATTATCATTTCTCATAAAAGAGAAAAAATGAAATCCTATTGAATCGTATTTTCCAAGATCCTTTTTACTATAAATTTCCCATTAATATCCTTATTATGTAATGAAAAAGGAATTGAATATGATTAGAGAAAATTAATCTTTTTTCCATGAAGACATGAACTGAAAAAATGTGAAAAACCCATGAAGATTTTTGAATCATATCATGAAGGTAATAAATATGAAGGATTTTTATGTAAGGAGGTCCATGAATGGATTTAGAAAACGGTATACCATAAAAGTGTTTCATAAAGGAGTTACACATAAGGCAGACTGTGAAATAATTTCATGAATGATAGATTGTAAAGGATTTTCTTGATGTAGTTGTGTGTAAGGAAAACTGTGAAGGAATTTAAGGAATGGTATATTGTAAAGGTGTTTTTTAAATGGTATATTTTGAATGAGTCTTATAAAGAGAAAATAAAAAAGGAATTTAATAATAAAAGGATTTTTCAAAAAGGTTTTTTTAAAATAACTCACACTGTTATTGATAGTGATAATTATTGAGATCGTGGATTTATTTTTAGAACAAAATTCTATTTCTCATGATGAAAATCATATTACATTGGCATGATGATATCTAAGTGACCTTAAAATTGATAAATTGTGAAGACATATTTCTAGATCAATTATTAATGGAGGATTTTCAAGAGTATCCTGAGGGAGCTAGTGTGATAATCCCTAAACTAGATTTTAAAGGAAATGATCTTGGCATGGAGTGAACATGTCCAAAAAGTTATATCTATCATAGTAGTGTAATTTAGTGTTTTCTTAGAATATTAATACATCATAAGTGTGTTGTCCATGTATATAGATCTTAGTGGCGAATCGTATAAAATTTTTATTTCTTTTTTTAATTCTTTCATTTTTTATTACGGTGGATGTGAAAGTAGCATTGACAGGTTCAATTATTTCCTACAATGAGGGAACACAGTCAAATGTGACACGACAAAATTTTCACACCTTATTTAACCCCCCCATATTCTGGCATGTTTGTAATAAGTGTTATTAGATACATAGGTTATAGGTGTTTAATATTTTGTCTATAGATTTTCATTATTTAGAACATAGTGAATGAAAAAGAAGTGCCCTTATCTAAAAGTCACACTTTCAAAATATGAAATTATATAATGATATCAAGTTTATGGTCACATATTCTTGACATATTCTCTACTTCTATACATGATATATATGTTAGTGAAATTTTACAATGTTCTATAATTAAATAAAATATAAAGTTTCTTGATGAAAATTCTAAAGATCAAAATTCATAATGTAGAGATCTTTCAAACAAATTTATATAATGGTGATGAGTTTCACTAAAAACAAGAAAATTTGGGATAAATTTGAAAATATACATGAGAGTTATTACAAGGTGAATAATTTCATGCTATATGTGATACAAAATAAGTTTTATGATTTGAAAATGTACACAGATAAAATTGTTGATGGATTATTCAACTGAATCATTATGGTTTTTAGAGATGTTTGGGGACTTTGTTAAGAGATAAAAGATATTGATATTGTGAAGAATATAATTTAATTATTTCCAATTATTTATAATCCAAATGTATAAACTTTTAAGGAAATGAATATTTTTAAAATGAAATTAAAAGATCTACAAAGGAGATTGGCTGCATATGAAATTCAGGTGAAGTAGGAAGGAACACAAAATTACTCAAATAAGAAGATATCATTTATATCTATGGAAAAGAATTACATTTATAAAGTTGGAGATGATGAAGAATATGAAATTTATGAATTACTATCTCTTGTGATGAGGAAATTCAAGAGATGAATGTGTATGATAGAAGTCAAGCTACCTTTGGCATGTTTTTAATGTGGTAGAGATGGTAAAATTTTAGTGAGGTGTCCAGGGAGACATGACAAATATGGATATGAATAAAAAACCCTACAAAATCCATAAATTATATTCCCTTATAAAAGATACTTCAAACTAATAAATTCTTACTAAAAGAAGATTCATAGAAATATCTTGTTGAAAAATGAATAATATGAAAATGAGGTTTTTTAAGGAAGAATAAATATAATTTAAGTTAAGTTTATAATATTCTATTATGAATACTATTAACATCAAAGAATATAAAATGGAAGATAATAATAAAATATATGGTGTTATTAATCTCAAGGTGAAACTTGAATGTATCTTGATGATATTGATACTTAAATAAATAAAAATTAAATGATTGTTGGATTATTAAAAGACTATTATGATTATTTAGATCATCTTGAAACTAATATTAACTGAATATAAAATGATTTAAGAGATCAACTGGCTACTCAAGTAAACTCAGAAGAAGTATATAATTTGATACTAATGATTGAAGAAAACAATAAAGTGATTTATGACCTAAATTTTTGTATGTAGGAGTGTAAAAAGAATGTTTCATCCCATTAAGAAGAGTTAGTAACTTTGATAAATAAAATAAAATATGAAATGAAATAAATAAACCGAAAGAAAAAGTTACAGTCTGGAATGTTCACTGGTGAATGATTATTAGAAAGGGAAAACAAGGTTCATAATCCATTGAGAAAATTATATTGATCAAAGACCCATATACATGTGTAAAAGTGGAGCTGGCCTTAATGATGAGACATCAAAAGTAGGAATAGTGATATCCATGGATAAAGGGAAGAAAATGGTTAATGATATTAGCTTCAACACTAATACATCAAAATCATGATCAATTAAAGCTCATAATAAAAGAAAAAATAGGGTTATATATAGTCCTCAATCATTGAGGGGTAATTGACAACCGAGTACATATTCTGAGATTGTAGACATGTGGAATGATAAAGGTGATAGGATATTTCCTCTAATAAAGTGCCAAATTTTTACCTCTATTGTCCACACCAAGTCTTATTATGAGGAGGAAGAGAGCTATGTGAGAGGAGAAGAACCTGAAAGTTAGTAAATAAGAATGGTACCATATACTCCATCCTATAGAATAAATTATTTCTTTGGATAATGCTTCCATTGTATGACTTTTGGGTATAAATATATTAATTACAGACAAAGAATAAATAGGAATTTCCACACTCAAAATCAAAGATGGATGAATGAAAACAACTTGTCAATATTTAATTGATAAATAAATACTTTATATTGGAATAATAAGAAGTGTATGGTTTTCCTACCAATGGTGGAGAGAAAATGGGAGATTCCATATTACGTCTCAACTTGATATGAAATCTCTTGGAAAGAAAAGAAGAAAATTAAGAAGGAATTCCTGAATGAAATCTCTCTAAAATTCATAAATAAAAGTAGTACCTAGATCCTTTCCAATATATGTTCATCCCACATGACTGAGAACATGAATATCTTGAATAATTTGAAGGGGAGTGTTGATGGAATGGTTCAATTTGGACATGATGTTGATGTGAAGATCAATGAAAGTGAAAAAAATTGACTAGTAGGTGATGAGATGAATAATATGGAAGTAGTCCATGTAATAGGTTATGATGCAACATATTTAGTGTGAGTCAACTTGGTGACCATATACATGAGATTACATTTAATTGAAAGGGGATCTTAATCAAAGGTAAGGTTTTCAACTCTCTCCTGAAAGTATGGAAGAAAAATGCAAATCTGTACTAGGCTTCTAGTGAAAAAACACCTATCTTCGTACAACAGTAGAGGAGAATAGCTTATTTCACCATAAGCTATGCCACATTCAACAAATGATAAGGGAGAATGTATATATACTAAATGTTTTTGTGGAAATTTTAATATAAATTGAGACTTTAAAAACACATGTGATGCATGTATATGGGGGAAGATGGTCTGGAATTTTTATCGATAAATAAAGTGAAATTTTATCAAGACATGACCAATTACTTAAGTAAGATTCACTTAATATTAACATGCATGTAATAATATAAAATTTTCAATTTATGAATAAAAGATAAAATACCTAAAATCTAAAAATTATGTCAGTATATCATTCTATTACGAGATTTAAAATGAACCCACTAGATCAAATTGTTTGATCTATCCCTCCTCAGGACAATACCGTTTAATAAATAGTTTTAAATAAATATTTTGGTTAACTTAACCAAATTCACATCAAGAGCAGTCACCTTAACTAGAATTTGTGTAAATATGGAGGCAAGTGTTGAAGAAATATGAACATAATATTTATAGACTAGGGAGTCCACTCAATAGACTAAGGAGCTACATTGTTAATACATTTTGAAAACACCTACCTACCTAAATACCTTTGAGTAATTGACCAAGACCTCACTAGCATTATGAGAAGGGGTATATGAATCCTTTCCACTATAATATCCATGTGACAGGGTATTATAAAACCAATGGTGAGGGTCATTGGGTTTATATAATATATTGGGAGAGTAATAAAAATAAAATAAATATTTATTTCATCATATAAATTGGTAAACATGATAAAATTAAAAACTTATTTTAATTAATCTTGACTATGGGACACAAAATCATCATAACACTGTGAAATAGTTTCCTTCCTCACTAGAAAATATTTCCAAGTGTAGTACATAATGCAAACCAGGATAAACTCTACATAATATTACATTATTCACATGATTTAAATAATACATCTCACAAAATCACATTACCCAAAGACCAAAAGGTTTAGTGTCTTGGATATTAGCTATATAAAAATTTTATTTTATTACACTTGTGAAACTTTCTCCATAATCATGCTCCTTTATAACCTTTCCTCTATATCTCACATGATATAATTATATTCATAACCCGGCGATTGGAAACATAAGAAAGGGGTGAGGTCATATGGTTAATAATGGGAAACATATCATAACGTGAATAAAAACACAGGAAAGACATAAATATCATAATAAATGGTGAAAATACCTTATATTATAATAATAAAAAATGTTAGAGTAATATAAGATCTTAAAAATATCATTATAGAAGCATAAAATATATTAACTGGATTAAAACACATTTCAATATTCATATAGCATGTGAGCATGATATAAAATTATAGAAGAATTTAAAAATATGGCATTATATTGAAAACATGGAATTTCATGTAAATGAGATGAATCATGAAAATTTAGCATAATTTGATGAACAAAATTGAATTTTGGAACATCTATGAGGATATAAAAATACTGTGAATGAAGCTTTCTACATCACATTCATACATCACCTTGTGAAAAAAGCTTCCCACATCTCATTCACACAAAAAACTTGTGAACAAAGCTTCTTTTATCTCATTTACTTGATAACATGTGAAAAAATCTTCCCACATCTCATTCACACAACAAATTTGTAAATAAATATCCTTACATATCCTCCATAAAACATCTCATGTGATATAAAACATTAACCAATGTATCTGAGGGATATATAGGATCCCACCCTTCACCATCGATACCTATGTGTGCCATCTAAAATAAATCATCAACATTTATTAAAGAACCAAAGGAAAAACAATTGGATTATTAAAATTCTAAAAACATCACATAATATAAAATAAAAAGATTATAAAATATCAATAATCTCATCCTCCAAAATTATTATATCATAATAAAATATAAGGGTGGTCAAAACACCACTTCATGAGAGATAAACCTTGGAGAAAAAATAGAAGTGAAAATACCAAAGTTGTCACAAAACTTTTTAAAACATTGAAGTAAAAATTAATTTCAATAAAAATATTTTCGTGAAGGGAAAGATAATACTTTTGAAAATCTTATTTCTAAATAAATTATCCTTGAAAATACATAAAGGTTTCAAAAAATAGAAGCTAAAATACTTTGAAAACTTTTACTTTTAAAATAATTTTAATAATAAAGGAATGAAAAAAAATAATGATTTCAAAAAGGGTAAGTGAAAATACATTGAAAGATTTTACTTTTAAAATAATCTTCAATAATCAAGACTTAAAAAAGGCACATTTTAAAAAAAATCAAATATGAAAATAATTTGAAAACTTTTACTTTTAAAAGAATTTTATTTATATAGACTCAAAAAAGACATAATATTTTCAAAAAGGAGATGTAAAAACATTATAAAACATTTAAATTTAAAAATAATATTATGGTGTAATAAATCGATCATGGAAGAAATAATTTCACAAAGAATCATTTTAACTCAACGAAGGGAGTTGATTCAAAAATAAACCTCATAGCCTTGATATCTATTGAATAAAAAGACAAATAAAGAAAAAGATATAGATATTAAAACCCCATGAATTACATGAATATTCTAAATTAAATTCATTATGATATAATCACACCATATCAGAGATACCATGGTGAAAAATAAGAAATATTTCTCAAGAGATTTAATTTGAGACATGAAATTGTTACCTTTTTCCCTAGTTAGTCGAATATACTCTAAGATCCTGTATAACCAAGAAAAATATCTTAATAACTAATTTAAGAAACAATTTTCACACCCAAAAATATTTATAATTTCCATTTATAATCATTATATACAAGTATATTAGTTTTTTTTTGTATTTTCTTACATCAGATGTTTATAGTTCTGACCATTTGCAGTAGTTTTGTAGGAACGCTGACGATATTCATTCCTATTCCAAAGATAATCATTCCATTTTATTTATAGTTACTATAATTGGTTAATTACAATGATTTATAAATTTTAAATTTCATTCTATGAGTACATTATTCTTTATCCTTTAAGATGAAATCAATAATGAGCATTTTTTAGTTATTTTCAACCTATGAATGGTATTTTCTTAATTAACGAGTTAAATATTGATGTATATTTTCCAAAAACAAAAATAATAATTATTTAAATATTTTTATATTATTATAATATAAATTATGTTTTCCTAATTATCCATGATATAATTTCACAACATTTTTCAAGTAGATGGTCAAACCGACCCAAACACGAACATATCATGATTGTCGATGATTATGAGGTGATTTAATCTTAATAAAATTTCACCAGTAGTATAATGATATCATTTAGTGTTTGTTAATATGATATATCATAATTATAATGGAATCATAAGATGAATAAATAGATATTAAAATATTAAATAACTTGAGTTAATGATTTTCCTCTTAGTAGGCCTGTTTTAAACGATTGAATTAACGATAATAATTTTTTGATAATATCTCTAATAGTATCTCCAATTTTCCATACCATAAAAATAAGTATATTATAAATATCATATTAATACTTTAAAACCATTATATTTACCATACATTTAAGGTGGCGATGAAATAAAAAATGGGAATCAATCATCCCAAGGAGGCAGTAGTCAACACATATGCAAGGTTAACGATTTCATTATCCATAGAATAGGGAAAATGAGTCATATAGTTTATCATTTTAAAACCTAATATTTCTCCTTAATATCATAATTATATATATTATATTCCATTTTTGTACCATCCTTGTGAGGTGATGAAGGAAAATGAAAAATGTTGAGTTGTTGATGTGGTAATCCGCACAACACATGATTCAAGTTTTTGTTTTATTCAATGGAAAAGGGGAGGGTGGTTAATGATTATAACATCATTATAATAACATACCAGTATAATAATTATACTGATTATATCATTTTAATATAGTGAAATGAAATTTTAGGAAGAATAAAAGCACTTTAATGAATAGAAAAAGAAATAGAGGTTTTGGAACTTATACCTCACTTATTGGATTATATCATTTATAAAGGGGATTAAACCTTTAAGGAATGACCTTTTGAGAAGAAAATATCATACTTAATATGTTCAAGGGTGTGTATAAAAGGTTTGGGTAAGTTTTGGTCTGAGAATTGTGGGTTTTTGTGTGAGGGGAAGTGAGGTGAGGAGTTCCCCTTTTATAAGTGAAAAAGAGTATCATTTTTGTAAATTCCTAAATCTTTTCAATAACCGGAAGTCACTCTCAATGAAAATGGCTCAAAAATTGATAAATAATATATTATAGTAATTATAAGGTTGATACAAACAACCATAAATCAAATAGAAACATTTTGTTAAGCATGTTAGTCCCTTTATCTTTAAGGTTACTTTTAACATTTTAGTTTTCACAACGGTAACTCGTTTTTACCTAGGTAATTTATCCTTTAATCCAAAAAATAAAATAGTTTATATTATAGAATTTTGACCTAATGATTCCAAATTTTAAATTCATTTTTATTCAATTATTAAAATTCATAAAAATTAATTTTAAAATACTATTATTATAATGTATTAAAAATAATTTTCATGAAAAATATAATGTAAATTATAAAATGTAAAATATGGATTTATAAATTAAAAAAATAAATATTTTTAAAATTAAAAATTCATCTATAATATAAATATTTTCTATTATAAAATTGTTTCAAGATTCTCAAATTCGTAATTATATATTAATAATGACATAATGTCTTGTTATTTTAAAAAACTGTATTTTATAATATTCACCTACAAATCAATCTTTTTAGAAAATATCAAAAATTCATCTTAAGAATCTATTATTATTATTAGTAAAAAAATGATTTTCATTTGTTCAAATTAATTTTTAAAAATTTGAGAATTCAATGTTTAAATAAAATCTCAAAATATAGCAGAAAACTGATCATGTTGGAAAATAGCTTTTTAAAATGTTCACTATTATTTATTCTTATTTCCAATAATTTACTAATTAATTTATTGGAAATATATTATTAAAATTATCAATATATGTTGTTATTATTTATTCATAATATACTCAATATCTTGAAATAAAACACTAATTTTTGAAAAATATATTTTTAAACATAGAATGATTTTCTTAGTTATTTTACATGTTCTAATTGAATTTCACTAGTATTAAAAGTAAAATTTATTTTCAATATACCCATATTTCGTTATACAGTTACACCTATATATACCTTATAATTTATTAGATAAGTTTTAGCAGTTATATTTAATACTTATATTTTTATCTAAATGTATCATGATTTCGTTTAAGTTCAGTATTGATTATAAAGAAAGTTGTCAAACATATTATATATTTAAGGAACATATAACACAGTTTGTTAAGTAACATAGTTTCTCCAACCGTGCCAAAGCCCACTGACTCAAACATCTTAGAGTTTCCATGGAGATACTTTAAGTAAAACATGATCACCTACCTCGAAAGATAGATCTTTCCACCATTTATCCACATAACATTTCTAAAAACTCTAAGTTTTCCTCATATATTGTTGAATTACCTTAAACTTCTCAACCATTTACTCTACAAATTCTAGTCCCACTAGCTTCCTTTCACCTACTTCATCCTAAAAATTGGGAGTTAGACACTTCTTTCCATATAATGCCTAAAAAGGCGTCATCTATATACTAAAATGAAAGACTCTATTATAAAAAACTCAACTAAAGAAAGATGTTGATCCCAACTTACCTGGTAATCCATTGAACAATCATGAAGAATACAATGTCTAAATTTTTCATTCATACTATCCATCATATTGAGGATGAAAGATTATAGTGAAATTTAATTCAGTTCCCAATGAATTCTAAAGTCCTTCCCAAAAATCAGAAGTGAACCTAGGATCATAGTTAGATATAATGAAGAGAGGAACTCCATGTAACCTAACTATCTCCTTAAGATATAGTTGAGAAAGATGATCTACATACATAGTATCTCGAATGGGCAAGAAATGCACAAATTTAGTTAATCAATCAATAATAACCCAAATCTCATTATTACCTTAAGATGACTTTGGCAATCCCACTATGAAATACATGGAAACATTTTCCCATTTCCACTCTGAAACTAGAAAAGGAAGAAGGATCCCCTTCCTCAATTTTTATTCTGCCTTAACCTATTGACAAGTCAAACATTTCATGGAAAAATTAGCAATATCTCTTTTCTTTTCATCCCACCAGTAATACTCCTAAAGGTCTCTGTACATCTTAGTGCTTCCAGGATGAACAGAAAACGGAGAACTATGATATTCACTCAATAATTATCTCTTCAATTGGGAATTTAAAGGCACACATAATATTTTTACAAATCTTAAAACACTATCTTTATCAACATTAAATTCAGGAAACTTACCCTTCTTAACCAAGTCTACATTTTCCTGTAACTCACAGTCTTCCTTTTGAGCTTTTCTCAATTCTATCTTAAAAAATTGACTACACTGAAATATGAAACAAAAACAAGGAAGTTTCTGCATCCATAAATTCTGTGAAAAAATTCATCATATCATTAACTAAAGGTTCATGTTCCAAATGCAACATGGTTAATGCAACATTAATTTTCTGACTCAAAACATCGATTACTTTGTCTTCTTTTCTAGAATGATAGTAAATTATGTAGTAATAATTCTTTATCAATTCAAACCATCTTATCTTCCTCATGTTCAAGTTTTTTTAGTGAATATATACTTCAAAATTTTATGATTAGTATATATTTCACACTTGGATGCATATAAATGATGTCTCCAAAATTTTAAAGTAAACACTACAGTTTCCAGTTTGAGGTCATGTGTAAAATAATTTTGCTCATGTGGTTTTAATTAATGTGAAGCATAATCAATTACCTGATCATTCTAAATTAGGACACAACCAGGTCCTTTTAATAAAGTCGCACTATATATGAAAAAGTCGGCATTTTTTAGGGAAGATCCAAAACTAGTGCATTCTACAATCTTCTTTTTAGTTTCTAAAAATAATCATCAGATTCTCTTTTCAAGATAAACCCAACTCCCTTTTGAGATAACTTAGTTAGTGGGCTAGATAACCATTCAAAGTTTTCAACAAACCATGAGTAATAACCTACTAATCGAAGAAAACTAAGAATCTCAGTAACATTTTTAGTTCTTGGACATTCATCAAGCACTTTAGTTTTAATGGGATCAATTGTTATGTCATCTTTATTTATGATGTGTCCAAGGATGGAATATACTATAACCAAAAATCATATTTTCTAAATCTTCCATACAACTTGTTTTCTTTCAGGGTTTGTATAAACAATCCTTAGATGTTTTTCATGATCCTCGTAAATTTTTGAATAAATCAAGATATCATCAATAAAAACAATGATAAAATTATCCAAATATTTATGGAAGACTATATTCATAAAATCCATAAATGAAACTGGGGTATTTTTCAACCCAAAGGGAATAACTACAAACTCATAATCCTCATATCTAGTCCAAAACTCTATTTTTATTATTCAATCCTCCTTCACCTCCAATGGCCCGAAGGCCTTCATTTTTTATTGATTTTGATAATCCACCTTTCAAGGGGTGAGGTGGAACCCTTACAAGGCCTGTAGGCCTAAGTATTACATGGCCCGTAGGCCTTAGAGTAATTCATTGCCCGTAGGCTTCAAATATTACATACAATCCAGACTAACTACTTGGAACTTCTCCTTCCCAGCATCTTCATCGTGAAATTGGCTCTCTACCTTCACATGGATATTCGGATAGGCATTCCCATGCATGCACAGGCTTGTCTCGATGGCAGGTGTCATACCCTCTCATTCTTGCTATCTGTTTAGCTTCTGCTGTGGTGAAAGATCCTTGCTCATCCTCCTTATAGAGCTTGTTCCTTGTAGGTTGTCTGGTTTGCATCTGCATTAAGGTGGCCCGAAGGTCTTGAGGTGGCCCAAATGACTTACTTAACCGAAGGCCTGGGTGGCCCGAAGGCCTTATAGGACTCAGGGACCAAATTGATGGCCCGAAGGCCCAAACAGGGGCATATTCCCGGCTGCTACAGTGCCAAATAGTGTCTGTTACAGTTCCCTCTACAGTAAATGCTACAGTACTGCACAGTTCCCTCTGGTGAAGTTCTAGGATGAATGAAAACATTATCAACCAACTTATGCAATTGTTTTTGTTAGGTCCAAAATGGGCCTAAATACCCTAAGAGGGGGGGTAAACCAGGGTATGGATATTCTTTTCAAAATTATTTCTGCCCCACTGGGTCTTGACCTCTTTATTAATATGGTCACTTTATTTACTCTTAAATTTTTATGCAGATCGTATTATTTCCTTCTTTATCTGATGGTGATGCACTGAAAGTAAAAGAAGAAAGAATGCACGAGGACACACAAATTTTACTTGGTTCACTCTCACTAGGCTACATTTAAGGAGCATAAAATGATAATGTACTGAGGTATAAAATCCACTAAGGATCCCTACCAAATTTTAAGGTTTGGGAAATACCAATTCTATGCCCAGAATCACCACCTTTAAAATGTTTAGGGTCTTCTCACTGCTTTTCCAAGGATCACTCCCTAAGTCTCTTTCTCTTTCTCAATGCCAGTGGAAAGCACCACCTTCTTCCTCTTCCTTTTCTCACTACTCTAGAAAGGATCTGCTCATAGTTTATGGACATGTAGGTACCTTCATTATCACTAATGAAAGCATCCACAACTATAGGTGGATGCTCTATTGAAATTCTGTTTTCACCTGTAGATAAAACCCACTTTTCCTCATATTGTTAGTTTAAAAAAATTACTTTGCCAAACTATTTTAGTTCCTTCACGAACTTCCTTGCTTCCTCTATGAACTATCCTTCACCACATGGTGTGAGTGCTTTGTAGAAAACCTCTCCTTCTAAGGATTGCCTCTCCTTCTGTAGACCGCCTCTCCTTCCACAAATGGTTGATGCCTCGTGAAATTCCCCTACTCTGTGGTCCTTTTCCTTTGTGAGCTACTAATCCCCACAAACCCATTTTCATGAACTATTCTTGCAAACTATCTCCTTCGTAGAATAAATTCCCTTGTGAACTACTTCACTTCACGGAATCCTCCCTCATGAACTAATTCACTTTGTATAATCCTCCCTCGCAAACCACTTCATAATTTGACGAATTATTCCTAGAGTGATGATATTTACTAATGAAATTAACTCTTTTTAATGATCTGATTAGGGGTCCTTGTATAATAAAATTGATCTGAAAAATTTGCTAATCAGAATTACTTGAAACTTCGATGTGACACAACCTTCACCACAAACTATGCTATGCAGTTCAAATAACGTCTTTATTATTTGTGGTGGCCGATGTATTCTGAAAACAAAACCCCTTTGTGGATCCCCTAATCACCACATACTTTCCTCAAATGATAAGACTCTCAGGATCTCCAATCTTCCTGTAAAATTTGAGCCTCTCACGAACTGATTTCACTACGTGGTCATATGGATTTGTAAACAAACACATCACCACAAAAACATTTACATGATGCCTCAAGATATTTTTTCCCAATAATATACCCCTTTGAGTTTGTTTAAAACTCTTTACATTTTGATACATTGTTAAAACTTCTATCATCTTCTTCCACAATTTTCTTCTTACGGTTTAAATGGTGATCGAAGATTTACTCAACACAGAATCTAACACCACATGAGCCATGCTCAACATGAGAAACAAGAGTATAATGAAACGTTCTTTAATGAATCACTTCATTCAAAAACCACTCAGCTACTTTCATCATGAACCACATTGGTTGTGATATATAACCTTTGATCATTCACCTTTAACATCATTAAATTTAATAATTCCCCTACTTCAATTCTCCCCCTACCATCTTCTCCCACTGTCTTGATTAAGACATTTTATCCCTTTTTATATCCACAATTTCTCCCCCCTTTTCAATAAACTCAATGGTAACTTTGTTGGGGTTTGCAGTAGGGTAAATAACACATATCAGAACATTAGGAAAAAACACACCATACCTTGGGGAGAGGGGGTCCCACATCCACACTTTTTCAAGTGATGGGAGTCGTCTAAACTCCTAGAGAAAATTGATTTTATTCAAGAACTTATTTGGGTAAGGCCTTTTTCAGAATGTCTGCAACTTGTAGTTTTTTAGGAACATATTACAACTTCATAAGCCCTTGCTCCACCTTCTCCTTGATAAAATGATACTTTATTTCAATTTTTTTTGTTCTTGAGTGATGGAATGGATTTTTGATCATATTTATAGCATTTGAATTATCGCAATGGATTCTGATAAGAGACTTCACTTAAAATCCCATATCAATAAGCTAATGCTTCATCCATAATAACTGTGTGCATGCTTGAGTGGTCGTAATATATTCAGCTTCTATAGTGCTCAATGAAATGAAATATTGTTTCTTGCTTAGCCAAGAAATACACAAACCACTAAGATAGAATACACCACCTAACATTGATTTTCTATCATCTATTGATTCGGGTCAATCCTCATATTTATATCCCAATAAACCCTGTCAAGATTTGTTATTATATAGCAAATCAAAATCCATCATGCCCTTGATATACTAAAGTATTATTTTCACTACAAGAAAGTGTATTTACTTGGGATTACTTTGATATCGTGCTACTTGAAATGTGGTAAAAACAATATATGGTTATGTCACTATTAAGTACAACAGGCTTCCAATGATCTACCTATATTCTGTAACATTAATTGCTTTTCCTTCATCATCCCATGATAGTTTCATCCGAGTAGCCACCAGAATCGTCATATCCTTGGAATTATCCATTTAAAATATTATCAAAACCTACTTGGAATATTTATATTGAGAAATAAATGTTCCATCATTTCCTCATGTCACTTGTAAACCAAGTAAAAACATCATTTCACAAATCATAGACATTTCAAACTCACTTTTCATGAATTTGAAAAACTATATGCACTACGCTTCATATGATCCACCAAAGATTATGTCATCGACATACACCAGCACCATCATCCTTTAATTAATTTTATTATTGACATAGAGATTGCAATCAACTCCACTACACTGAAAACTGAGCTTCTTCAAAAACTGATCAAGCCTTGAATACTAAGATCTTGGTGCTTTCTTCAACCCATATAGCATATTATTCAACTGAAAAAAACCTATTCTCATATTCATGAGTGAGAAAACCATATGGATTCTCAATATAACTTCTTCTTCCAGAACCCCATTTAGAAATTTTGACTTGAAATCCATCTGGAAATCTTTGAACTTCCTTTCCACTATTAAGGCTAAGAATAATCTGATTGTCTCTAGCCTTACAATAGATGAAATTTTTTCATCAACATAGATACCCTCTATTTGGGAGTACCCTTTTCACACTAGTCATGCTTTTTTTTCAAATCACTGCATTGCATTCATTCATCTTGTTGTGAAAGACCCATTTTTTTCAATGACATTCTTATCTGTTGGCCTTGAAATAATTTCTCATGTCTGATTCTTCTAAACTTTGTCAAGCTATTAATTCATATCCTAGACCCATTTTTCATCTACAACTGCTTACTCAAAAAAATTAGGCTCTACCTGTGATAAGAACGACTCTTGTTGTAGAGTCTTCATCCTCCATGTCTGTGCTGGTGTCGTCTGATCAACGATTATGTTCTATTTATCAATGTCATATCAGATATTTGGATTTCATGTTGATATAGATTTTACATCCTCCAATTAATCATAAATATCTTCTTCTAAATAATCATTTTCCACTTCTACTCCCCCTATGTCTATTACCTCCTTATCGCTTTCATCGATAAACTAGTCAATGTGTTTTTGAAGATTCTATTCATTCTCTACTACAGTGACATCATTATTTTAAACTACTTTCCCCAAATTCATGTTAAAATTTTATTGATATTATCTCATAGCTTCTTGGTATCTTGAAAGTAGTTAGCCGATACCATATTTTTATAACAAAATAGATAATCCTGAAATACATGAATGTTGCTACTTCTCCCATAATATTTCTTCTCTCTATGGACAAATAACACCTGAACTGGGGAATGATACTGATGATTATATATACAATGCAACTTAGAACCACTGGATCATCCATGTATAGATTTAAAAGTTCTTCAATTTCAAATAATAATCTTCATCATATCATCCCTTTTTTCCACAACACACAACCTTCAGATACATATTTGAAAAATAGAATTATTTTGTAACACCATGTTTTGAATTTGATATCATATGTGAATTTCAATTGTTCAAATTATTCTCTTCGTATTTATCTCCATTTAACTTATGCACTCATTCACTTTCAGCACACACACCCCATGGATTTTATCTCCCCGTTATTCCTTCACAAATTCTAGTAGATATTAGATACATTTAATACATGGAAAGGGGGGTACCTTAGGAATCCTAAAGAAGAGAATTGTGGTTTATCCTGATAGATCAACCATTTGATACTTTCTTGTAAAGCACTGTACTATTTTTGTGCTTGTTCCAATTGCCCAGCTAACTTCAACTGTTCTGGCCATATGACTTAGCATTCTTTACCCACATGTTGAGTATTCTTCTGATATTTAGGTTTTTTAGGATTGACCCTTTTAATAATTTTGGGTTTACACCTATTAGTATAAATTTCTTTCATTGATACTTCACCAATATTCCATTTTTCATGATTCTTTCTTTGAGTAGGAATATTTCCACGTTTTGTCTTCTCTTGGTCCTTCCTCTATTGGAGGGCTCTTCATCTTGCCTTTACATCTCACCATGGGGCATAAAATGCAAGATTTTCAAGGCATTATTTATTAATTTTTCTTTTATCAGTTATCCAATTCTCCACATTGTTTCTTGCTAGTGGTCGGTCCTTCACTGAATGCACATTATTTTTACTCAAAACCGGAGTAGCTTCTCCCTTTTTCTTCTAGGTTTTTTCACATTATTTCCAAGAAAGTTATTGGGAGTGTAACATAGGAGTTTATTGATACACATTTTTTTTGATCTCCTTATGTTTCCCCTGAAGATGTAAACCTATTTTTCAACATAACATGTTGTATTCCAGTATAGGCTTTTTCTTTATACACTTCCAGAGTTGGGTATCTCTTTCTGGGTTCCTTTTCCTTCCCTTCTTTCTTCCCACTTCAATGTATTTCCAAATGCCCATGATTACCACATATAAAACACATTCCATTAAATACATACCTTGTGTCTTAATTTCTCGATTGAGATGTTGATACCATTATAGTTAAATTTTTTTACATTAAGCTCATGGGATTCTTGACACATACTCATGATGTGTCCCAGTCTTCCACAATAGTAGCATTTCATGTCTGCCTTCTTATGAGAGACACTTCTTTTATATTTATGAAGATGTTTCTTCTTGTTCTCATATTTAGAAGTATTTTATCTTCGTATCATGAAATATATTCCATAGCCTCAATAAAAAAACTTGATGTATGACCATGAATCCCACAGAAGTTTCACATGTTGTCATTACCTCCTATAAAATACTTTTTAGATCTATCTATAACGCCTACATGATTTTTACTATTTCTAGAACTGTTCACAACACTCTTTCTATCTTTCACGGTGAAGGGTTCATCATATCCAATACTGATTTTTTCCAAACTGCATGGCCTTTGGGATGAGACAATCCTTTCATATTTTTCCTGTGAAGTAGCATATTTTCTTTTCATTTCATTATCACATACCGAAGGATAATCAAATAGTAAGTGCAATACATCCTTCAATTTGGGATTCCCTTTAGCATTAGATTTCTCCACTTCCTTCTTGAATTATTCTATATCTTCTCCCAATTTTTGAATCTTCTTGTCCCTTGATTCAAGTTGAGCATTAAGTTCTCTCTTGATATTCTTCCCACTACTCATCTCGTCTTCTAATTTTCCCGTGAGCTTATCCACCATGTCACTTTTCTCCTTTATTTTAAATTTTTTTCTGAGAAATATAATAAGTACATCATGCATTCTCCTATTGTATTCTTTAGTTCTCCTAAAATAGTTCAGATAGCTATGTAGCAAGATCATCATTTTTGGATTTTATATTCTAAATTTTAGCTGAGTTTGGATTCTTTCCCTTTTCAAAAGCTTTGGGTTTTTCTATCTTTCTAGAAATATTTTGTAGTTATTGGGATTGGGAATCATTCTTCTCCCTCAAATCAGTAGCCACATCAATCAGTCTTTTATTTAAACCTTTTAGCTTGTTGACTTAAATTTCATACACTTGGATCTGGATATATTTAGATTTAATTTCTTCATCCAATTTCTGAACCAATTCCTTTGTTTCATGAAAAAATTACACTTTTTTCCTTCTTGGGTCTTCTTTATCATCAGTAGTTTCAACATCACTTAGAATATCAGGTTCTTCAATCATTCCTACGACATCATTGAATGAGTAAGTATTTTGACGGTATGATTTATCCAAATCATTCTTCTATTCACTACTTGTTTCCTTAAATAGAATCACACTCTTTCCATAGACACTTCCACATTGAGGAATACCACCTAACTTATGCTTATTCTTTGAAGTTCTTCCCTTTTCCATGGAACACTGATATAAGAGAAAACTAAAATTATAATTTCAAAAAACAACTGAACCAATTCAAAGAAAACAAACATGATAAAAGAAATCAAGGCTATGATACCAATTGTTGGGTCCAAAATGGGCCTAGATACCCCGAGAGGGGGGGGGGGTGAATCAGTTTGTGGATATTCTTTTTAAAATTATTCCTACCCCATTGGATCTTGATCTCTTTATTAAGAGGGTCACTTTATTTGCTCTTAATTGTTTATGTTGATCTTATTATTTACTTCCTTATCTGATGACGATGAATTGAAATTAAAATAGAAAAGCAAGAATAAGGACACACAGATTTTACTTGGTTCACCCTCACTGGGCTACATCCAAAGAGAATACAATGGTAATGTGCCGATGTACCAAATCCACTAAGGATCCCTTCCAAATTACAAGATTCAGGCTAGATAACTTCTATGCCCAGGATCACTGCCTTTATAATGTTTAGGGTCAACTCATTACTTTCCCAAGGGTCACTCCCTAAGTCTCTTTCTCTGACTCACTACCGGTGGAAAGGATCACCTTCTTCCTCTTACTTTGCTCACTGCTCTGGAAAGGATCCACGCATAGTTTTTGGACATGTAGGTACCTTAATTATCACTAATGAATGCATCCTCAACTGTAGGTAGATGCTTTATTGAGGTTTTGTTTTCACCCATAGATGAAACCCACTTTTCTGCATACTATTTGTTTGCAGAAATTTCTTTCTTGGACTGTTTTAGTTCCTTTGAAAACATCCTTTCTTCCTCCACAAACTATCTTGCACCACATGGTGTGAGTGCTTCATGAAAAACCTCTCCTTCCATAGACCGCCTCTCTTTCTGCGGACCGCCTCTCCCATAGACGACTGATGCCTCACAGATCGTACGTGCTTCGTGGTCCATTTTCCTTTAGAAGCTACCATGCCTGGTAAACCCCTTTCACGAATTGTTCTCGTGAACTATCTCCTTCATGGAATAAATTTCCTCACAAACTAATTCACTTCACGGAATCCTCCCTCATAGACTACTTCACTTCGTAGAATTCTCCCTCGCAAACCACTTCAGATTTTGCTTAATTCTTTTCAGAGTGATGATACTTTCTAATGAAATTATCCCTCCATAATGATTTGATTATGGTTCCTTATATAGGTAAAGAGATCCAAAAAACCCTAATAAAAATTACCTAAAACTTTGATGCGGTAAAACCTTCACTGTAAACTGTGTTATGCAGTTCACATAGCATATTTCTCCTTTGTGGTGGACAATGTATTCCGTAAACAAAAACACTTTTCGTCTCCTCAAATCACCGCCTCCTTTCCACAAATGACAAGCCTCCCACGATCTACAAGCTTCTCACGAACTACGATCCTCCCACAAACGGATTTCGCTACGCGGTCCACGTAGTGCACTTCGCGTTTTTCATAGCGCTGCTATGTGGAAATATTCCTTTTTTTTTTATTTTCCTTCATCGTTCCAAGTACCTAATTTACGGTCTGTGAATTGTGAAATCCTTTGTGGAAAACCTTCCTTTTCTAAAAAAACAAACTCCATATTTTGAGGCTCAAAATTTTTGCAAACATTGGGAAAATGAAACACCTTAAACATATGCTTCGACAACACAACCATATTGATTCATGGTCATCTTGATTTTTTAAACAAATGAAATCACCCCAAAAACATCAACATGATGCATCGAGGTATTTTTTCCCAACATATTTTTCAATTCCAAAAGTTCTACTTGATCTATTCGATAAGGGGGTTTTTAAATTGGCATAGCACTAGGAAAAAAGTTAATAGTAAATTTAACTTCCCAGTTAGGTATAGCACTAGGAAAATCATCAAGAAAAACATTTAGGTATTCTTTTACTATGCATGTCATTAATCTGAACAGTTTCCTTATTTTCAAATATATGTGCAAGATAACTTTTATTTCCATATTTTAACATTTTCTCATCTTCTTGATATGTTATCAAGTGTATGAGTTCATTATTGTATAAAACTGAAACTCTTTCTAAAAAAATATTTAGATCTATAATATATCTTATTTTGGTAAACAGGGAGCCAATTCATACCCAAAATAACATCAAACTCTACCGAGGGCAAGAAAATAAGGTTTGCAGGTAAAATATCTCCAAAAGCAATGATGGGAGGATTCTTATAATTTATTTTTATCTGAATACTTACCCCATGTGTTTTTGTCATAAGTTATGGATTCATTTCTTGAGGTGGGATTTCCAATTTACCAGAAAATTTCTCAGAAATGAAAGAATATGTAGACCCCTAATCAATCAAAAAATTAGAATAATAGGAATAAATAATAAATATACATGATACCACATCGTTTTATGGACCAATATCTACTGAAGTAGTTGCAAAGTATTTCACCACACATTTCTGCTTATAGTTTAGATGCTTCCCATTATTTGGGTTCTTATCCAGAAACGCATATGCATAATGACCCATCTTGTTACATTTAAAACATTTTATTTTCTATTTATCAAAATTGGATTTACCACTACTAAGATCTTTTTCATTGTAATTAAGATCTATATGTACAAACCTACCCCATCAGAAGCACTTACTGGACTTCATAAGGCATTCCCCAGTGTGATTTTTACCACAACTCTCACAAACTGAAAACTTAATTTTCTTACCATCAGATTTCTTTGATCCATTCTCCCCCTTTCCCTACCACTTAGTCCTCTTTTTTATGGTTTTTTATATAAACATGATCATTAGAAAACTCCATTTCAACCTTCTCACCACATCACACAAGTTTCTCATAACTTTTGAATTCAAGATAAGCCAATGCCCTTCGATATATTGGCTTCAATCCTAAGTAAAACTGATTAATTTTTCTATCAATATCCTAGATAAAATGTGGTGTGTACCTTTCCAATCAGGTGAAATTTTCTTCATACGCAGCCACTGAATCTTCCTCCTTTTTTTTCAATTCCAAGAATTGTTTTTCCATCCTAAGTTGAACCTCTTTAGGAAAATATTTCTCAAGAAAAATATTATTAAATTCATCACATTCCAAGGCATCAATTTCTTCTTTTCCCATGATATTCTTGACCATTGACCACCACTGATCAGCTTTTCCATCAAAATGGTAAATAGAAAGACTTACCTTTTGAAGATCCAACATCTCATGATATAAAATATCTTTTCTAGGGATTTAATCCATCATTCAACTACCACTATGTCAGATGATCCATTGAATTTTGGAGGATGTTGTCTCATAAAATGTTATATTATCATCATGTCCCTCGGTGCCTTCATACTTCAACTTCCATGTTCCCTTTATGGAAAACCATTTTGAACAAACATAGTTTAGACGAAGAAACAAAGTAATCATTAAATTATATATCATTTCAATTTGAACATTAAGTAAAATATTTTAAGGGTATTCTTTTAACATTATCCTAACCACCAAATTTATCTAAACTTTTCTCTGATACCAACTGTAAGGACCCGACCTTATACATTGCATTATCTAGAGTATTTAGACTATAATTCATTTCTTTAATTCCCAAAGATCTTTTAGGTTTAGAGTTTTAGAGATTTGGGTTATAACTATTAAATAACAAACTCATATATTATAAAGTGGAAATTTTTATTTAGTATCCATTTTCCCCATCAAGCAAAACTTTTAAAAAGATTCATGTCTTCTTTTCATGAAAAATCTTTAAGACTCTCAAATTGACATCTTCTTTTCCATTACCCATCCTTAAAACCTGTGAAAAAATAAATAAATGTGAGATAAGCACAAAAATTTCAATAAGGTATGTAAAAATAAATAAATTTGTTAGTCCAGTGAAAAACATGAAAACTCATAAAATACTTTCCTTTATCACACCTACGAAATAAATCATTTCCACATAAAATACACATACATTCAGCTCAAATGAAACTTTTAAAATCCATAGAAATCATAGATAAAAAATATAGGAAACTTGGGAATCATTTTCATATGACTCTTATATATGAAATAACCCTCATGGTTACACATAGAAAATAATCATCACAGCTATACTTGGAGTAACCATCACAGTTACACTTGGAGTAACCATCACATTTATACTTGGAATAACCATCATAGTATATTACCATAATTTATTAGGATAAACCTAATCAGTTAACTCCATCCCATATTTGGAATAACTATAGCATCATATTCCCATATTATCTTAGGAGAAACCTAATCATTTAACTATGTCCCTTTACCCAATGCATTAGAGAGCTATAATGAGCTCACCCGACCTTGGTTTATCACAAAACCACCCTTCCTTGGTTAATAATGTAACCACCCATATTTGGTTTATAAAGGAACAAATCATCATCATAAACAATTCCCAAGAACTATAACATAATCATAACACATAAAATTATAAAAACATTCATTGCACCCATAAGAAAGCATTTTCGGATATTGATATATTCTTTTTCTTTAAAACCCATTTTTCAAAATTAAAATTACCATAACAAAGGGAAATAGGTTTTTTCTTTGAATAAAACATGAAATCTTATAAAGGAATACAAACATAAAATAATGGTTACAGTGGAAGGAAAAGTCATTATCGCCATATATGTTAAAATAGAACATTCGTTTTGTCTTTTGTAAAGAAATTCGAAGCATTTCGTAAAAAGATTCCTTTTTGAAAACCTTTGAAATAAAGTCAAAAGTGACATAAAATTTCCTTTATAAATATTTTATGTCCATATAAAAATATATATAAAATAATTTTAGAAATAGTGTCATGGAAGAAAAAGATAGTTTTAAGGGACACTTTAAAAGGTAAATTTCAAAAATAAATCCCCTTACCTTGAGTCTAACTCGTCACATATTATTTATATTTCAAAATAATAATCTTATGCTAATTATTTACTTGTTTGAGAACCTTTTTCAAGTTTATTATTTATTTTATCTCACTTATTATCATGTTATAATTTTTTTTAATCATTTAAGTTCGCATCAGATGTTTTGATGATATTCGGTTCATAAATCCAAAATGAATTTGATAAATTAACTATAGTCAAAGTGGTAATTTTTACATCATATCTAGAATAATAATCATGATATAATTATCATTTTATAAATTAGTTACACTTTTAAAACCAATTATGAAATATGGTTATGAAAAATAAACTATGTTACAATCATGAGATGATAGGTCGTACGTATGTCTAAGTAACGTTCCCATTTGTCAACGATCGTTATGGAAAGATGGTAAGTATCATTTTATATCTAAATAATGATAATAATATCATAAATATCATATTATTTCTTTAATTATACTTATATATATCATCCATGTGATGTGATGATGAAAAATGAATCACAGTACTTCGTGGAGGTGGTAGTCCACACGTATGTGCGAACGACATTATCAGTTTTTAGTGAATGGAAATGTAAGAAATTAATTGGTATATTATCATTTAAGAATGATAAATATGTCATTAATATCATTTATAATCATTAATTTCAGCATTATATTCATCCATTAGAGGTAGTGATGGAAAATGAATTACATCGGTCCGCGAAGTGGTAGTCCGCCATACACATGAACGATGGATTCCTTTCCCAATTAAAGGATGTCGGAGATGAATATAAGTTATCCAATTAACATAATAACATATAATTATATATAGTATAATGGTGTTATTATTTTATCATGGTTGAATAATATTTGAAGGAAGTTGAAGAAGAAACAAACAAAAATATACGATTAAAACTATACATCTTCTTTGGAAAATCTCTTTTGCTTAACACCTTAAGGCCTCTAAGATTGTTATTCTTACAAAACTAAGGCCTCTAGAACATGATGAAGGATGTTTGTAATGGATTTGGGTAGATCTTGGATGAGCCAAATGGGTTTTTAAGTGTGAATAAATGAGAAGAAGAGGTGTCCTTTTATAAGAGAGGAGAGGGGCACTCTTGGGATTTATTAAAATATTAACTTAATATAAATTAATTTTGATACCAGAATGGATCCAAATTGATAATATCATAAGATAAGATAAGGATGAGTAAAAATAATCTCATCCAATAATTTTTGGACAAGTTTAAATCACATTTTTACCATTTTATTTTTATTTTAACCCTTCGCTGACCCTTTTGATAATTACCATAATATTAAAGTTTTCTACCCTTCAAGGGTTAATAATGTTACTATAAAATGAAAAATGACACATAAAAGGAACATGATTGATGGAATTAACCATATATCATTAATTTGATAAAATATAACATTTTTATGAATTTAAATCATTTAATAAATTATTATTTATTATAAAATATCATTAATGCCAATTTTAGAACTATTCATTTACTTTGACATTAATAACATCAAGACAAAAAATGAATTCAAATACAATGCATAAACAACTCTATTATATGTCATGTTTATCTATAAAATTTGTGGGTTACATTAATTCTTTCAAATTATACTATTAATATTTTTAATATTATTTATTTTATTTTTCAATTAATTGAATAATTACTATGTCAATGTTGTGTAAGCATTTAAGGTAATTATTTTTTCACTATATTTTTAAAAAGAATACATCATGAAAATGAATCATTTATATTTATAAATAATATTCATAACTGAACATATCTTCTGGTTATCCCTATGTTAAAAATATTTTAGTTATTAAGAGACAAACATTTTTCACTTTACATAAAATATTATAAAGGCCATAATCACATCAAAATGGAAACTAAAGGTCATATATTAGAACTTTGGATGATTATGGATGAGATATAATCATCCAGTAAGATTTAGAAAAAATTTAGGGTCATTATTTATTCCTTATCACTTTATTGTTAACCTTAATTACCCAATTTACCCTTTACCATGGTAACAAAAATTATTAAGGTTACTATTCATATTGACCAAAAATAAAAAAGACATATTTACCAAATTTGGACTCAGTGATTACAAATTTGGAATCCATTTTTCAAAATTCCAAACACAAAAATGGACGAATTTAATTTAAAATTAAAACGCCAAAACACAATGAAAAAAGGTTTATCAGAAAAATGTCAGTTTAAGTATAAAATGTTTTCATACTAAATGTAATTATAAAATTATTTTAAAAAACCATAAATGGATTGTTTTAAATCAAGATGATATAATAAAATTTTAAAAATAATTTAAAAAATAATTTGACTTTATAAATACTTTAAGAGAAAATACAGTTTTTAATAAAAATCTGTATTTTTCAACATTCATTGAAAAATCATACTTTTCAGAAAAAATCTAAAAAAAATCATCTTAAAATAATTTTAACATTATGAATTAAAAAATGAGGTTTATTTTATCAAATTAAAATTCTATAATTTATAAATTAATATTTTAAATAAAACCATATGATGCATAAAAATCCAATTTGGTTAGAAATAAAGATTTTTTGTTTTGACTGAAATTTTGTCTAATATTTTATAATTAACTAACGAATATATGAAAATGCTTTATATCAAAATTACTTTGGTTATTACACATAGTGTGTCCCAGTCTTCCACATAAGTATCACTTTATTTCTACCCTTCTTAGTGAGACTTTTATTCTAGATTTTTCATGAATCTTTTTGTCATTTTTTGTTTCTGGATTTGAAATTCTACACACTTAACTTATTGAGGCTAATTTGGAAGGATTTTACAACTTCTCCTTTTCCATTGAGGATATGAGATTTGACTTGAGCACATTGATCTTTTCATACTTCTCTTTCAGCTAAGAGGTTATCTCATTCATCCTTGGTCCATCTTCCACCTTAGATCTTGTCATCTCTTCAAGCTGTGTCTTGAGAGGGATAATAATTTCTTTTAAATCCTTTTATGTGGAAATATATCTACTTTCATATTTCTTATGATTTTTTTTAAGTAAATCATTGTGTTCCTTCATCATCACACCCATCTTATTTATGTCAAAATTTAAGGTTGCCTATATTCTTCTTAGCCTTTTATTTTCGATGAAAATATCTTATATGAAGGAAAGATCCACCACATGCATGATTACCCATTGATTCAAATTTTCATACAAGTATTGGATCGTATCTTGATCAATGCGGGAGTATTATCCTGATTAGAAGCTAGTTGTTATTGCTCTTTCTTCCAACAAATCTCCATCTTCTCTAACTTTTACAAGGGGGTATGCAACTCCATATTTGCATGTGTCTTCCAAAACATTGTTAGAATCAGATTTAATAATAAAATTAGAATTGTCCACCTTGGTTATAGGATCCAATTTTCTAAGATATTTCTTATTATTTTTTTTCTTTCCTTTTTCTATGGGGTAATCTTCAATAGGTTTGTTGAAAAGATTTTCATCATGACTATATTTATAATCTTTTTTCAAGGTAGGCTCTACAACCTTCATTACTTTCACTTGTTTTATATATATCTCCAAAAATGTACAAATATTAAAAGCCCTGGAAAAATGCATTCTTTTCTAGTATAGCTTTTTATAGATACCAATGTTGATGATTGCATGTCTCTATATCACGAACATGTCCATTGTGATTATTTGGGTCAACATTACGTTGGACATATTCCACAATCTATTCACCACAAGCCTATAGAAACGTAAAAATCTCATTTTTCTAGTCATTAAAGTTAATCCCATTGAAGAATGGTGGCTTCATCATAGAATCCATGAGTACAACAAATCCAAAAACATCTTTTGTGGTTGAACACCAAGACAAAACCTTTTGGTTTTGATACCACTTATTAGAACCTAAGACACCCTAAGAGGGGGATGAATCAAGGTGTTGACCAATTTAAACTTGTTATTTTTCTTGTTTATCTTTCATTTAGGATCTTTTTTCTGTGTGATCAAGAACTATGTTCTAACTATTAATCTTGATGGCCTCCTCATTGAAATATACAAAAATATATAAGTAAGTAAAACATGAACAAATAAGGATTTTACTTGGTTCACCACTAAGAACTAATCCAAGGAGCATATGCCAAAAATGTTTCCGTCGTACCAAAACCCACTATTGCACTAGTTCTATGGATATAGATTTGATCATAGTCACTCCACACAAAGGATAACTTCCTTATAATGTTTTTGGGTTCGGTCACTCCTCACCCAAGGTGCATTGCCTCCTCATCTCCTTCACGCACTACTCTGAGAGGATATTCAATAGTTTACATACATGTGAGACTCTTAATGATCATTAATTAAATCATAACTATATGTGTATCCAACTCTAGGTATATGCTCGGTTTATCTTCACATTCACTACACCTCATACTATGAGGGGCTACTCTATCTATGTCTTCCTCCAATTGGAGTAGAAACAATATGATAAAACACTATTTTATTGAATATTTTATTAATAATAAATGATATAATTTACTCACATTGTGTTAAATATGTTCAATTATAAAGTATTTGGGATTATACCATTCATTTGAATATTTGATGAAAATTCCAGTTTTACCCTTTCAAAATCACTGTAGTATTTCAATCATAAATATTTTTATTTGAATTATTTGAACTTAATATTTTGTAAATTTGTTCCTTAATTTATGGGATACAACTTTCATTCAGGACACTAGATCAAAATAATGCATTTGGATGGAGTAATTGGGTCATAAAGTCAAAGGTGGGCTGGACACACCAGAATGAAGAAGCTTCTGTATTTCGTCTATAACTCCTTCATCTGGGATTTTATTGAGCCCAAATTTTTAGAGGAGATAGAGGACCAATAGACTCACATATGATCCTTCTGTAAGGTCGTCCAATTCACGCGTTTAGGTGGTCAAATGAGCGGTTCAAGTTGGCATAAAATATTTGGCCGAGATTCCCCATTCACACTTGAAACCACTTTGAACCTAGCCTCCCCACCACTCTATAAATTGGTGTTTTTCTCATTTGGTGGAGTTGGAACGTGAATTAGTAAGTTTAGGGAATAGGAGAATAGGTTACACTCCAATTATCCAAGCAATTCAATAAGGGTAGCTCTTGAAGCAAGGATCCGTTCGTCGAAGCCCTATTCTTCTTCCTCATGTTGTAATGTTTGTGTTTTCTTAATAAACTTCTTTGTTATTCTTTTATTTATTCCATTTTCTTCTATTTTGTTTAAATTTATTCTTCTATTAATCTTCTTCTTTGGGCTGAAATTCTTTAGTAGAAGCGTTATTGGGTTATACCCATTATAAACCTTTGCACATGCAAAACGCTTCTACGATGATTACGCGACCCATGAAAGAGTAGTTCTTTTTAGTAATCGATCGACCTCTATCCTTATTCATTCATTTATTTTGAATCAATGAGATAATGTAATTCAATTAATATGATCCATGAATTGTGTTTTTAAATTGTAAGAAACTAAGAAATCAATTTAACAATTAACACAAAAACACGCGAGGTCGGGATTTTGTGTAAATTGTGAGAGCGCGATCTTAATCGGTAATACAAGACCATACAGGATAAATTTGTAGATTTAAAATATAATCCCTAAAAACAATTTATCCTCATTTCCAGAATGGATATGTGCCTTAATTTACCACTGAACATAAGCTATCCTTATAACATCAATCAAATCAGGGTGTTGCGATTGCATGTTCCAAAGTTAGTCTAAGGTTAAATTCACTTCATCTTTGTGGTAAGGTTAATTCTCATAGGGTTCGGGGGTTAACAAATTAAGGGATAATAATTAAGTGAATATTAATTTAAATGATAATGATTAATAAATGATTGAAGAGGTAGAGTTAGATCTATTACGTCTTTTAAATATTGTCTAAAAAAATATCTTTTTGTTGTGTCATTTTAATCGAACTTCATTTCAAAAAAAAAACAAAAAAAAATACAATCTTCTTCCAGAAAAATTCTTCTAGATTCATAAACTATAACCAACCCCCATCCTTTCAAGTAGTGTTTTTATTCTCTTTTATTTTATTTTTAGAATACATTTAAAAAGTTGTTTTAAATCTACTTCCTCTTTTGAGAGACGACCTTGGTCAGCCACTCTGCTGCACCTAAGTACCCCAAAATCACATTAATCATTTGAGGGCGCCCACGACAGCGCTCTTTCAAATTAGAGTGGTTTCCGGGAAGGCAAGTAATTTATTCAACCATTTAGAGGTATTTCTTTTATTTTTCATTTTATTATTTTCTTCACCTCTCTCTTTCATCTTTCCCCTTTCTCAAGTTTTCATTTTTTTCATCCTCTTATTTTCTTTTTGGACCATCAACTCAACTTCTCATTTTTATTTTACTATGGTCCACTCACTTTATTTTCATTTTTATTTGATTTATGACATGAACTAATCCCAAAGATCTCTTAGATCTTGACCCTGAGATTGAACGTAGCCTTAGGGCTCGAATCAGACATTCTCAGTCTACGGGAAGTTTCAATATTCAACCAATTGGTGAATTCCTCTCTTCTGGAAACATTGAAATTGGAAGCAATTAAATTTCAAACATAAAAGAGGAGTCAATGGCTGGAAATAATGGAAATGAACTTAATAGAACCATTCGAGAATTGGTTGCACCTGATATTAACTATCAACCAAATTGTATTGCATACCCGAATCTCGAATCAGACTTTGAGTTAAAATCTGGGTTAATTCACCTTCTTCCAAAATTTCATGGCTTATCTGGTGAGGATCCAAACAAACACCTTAAAGAATTTAATGTGGTTTTCTCAACCCTTAAACTAAGGAATGTTTCTGGAGATCAAATCAAATTAAGAGCATTCCCATTCTCACTTGATGGAGCTGTGAAAGATTGAATTTATTATTTACAACCTGAGGATGTAACTTGTTGGAATGATTTAAAACGTCTTTTCTTGCAGAGATTTTTTCTAGCATCGAAGACCACTTCCATTCGTAAGGAGATCTTAGGGATAAAGCAAGCACAAGGGGAGTCAATGTATGAGTATTGGGAGAGATTCAAGAAGTTGTGTGCAAGATGTCCACATCACCAAATCAGTGAGAAACTCCTCATTCAGTACTTCTATGAAGGAATCACACCTATGGATAGGAGCATGGTGGATGCCACAGCAGGGGGGTCATTGATGGAAAAGACATCAGTAGCCGTACGTGCATTGATCAACAAGATGGCACAAAAATCCCAACAATTTGGCGATCGAGGTACACCACATGTTAGGGGAGTACATCAGGTAAGTCCTTCTTCTCTTGAAAGTAATTTGATTGATACCAAGTTGGAAGAATTGACCACTATGGTGAGGCATATTGCATTGGATCAAAAGACATCCCAACCCCCTCCTTCAAGGCCATGTGGAATTTGCACTGAGACAAGCCACCCAACTGACTGTTGCCCACAACTACAAGAGATAGAGGATTGCGCAGTAGTATTCCCAGGGAGACCATTTCAGCAACAACAACAACCATATCCCCAAAAGAAGTTTGATTCATTTTCTCCAACATACAACCAAGGGTGGAAAGATCAACCAGACATGAGGTATGGATCTGGACAACAACAAAGGCCACCCTTTTAACAAAACTTCCAGTAGCCTCCGCCTTACCAGTAGGGTTTCCAACAACCCCAAAGGAGATTTGAAGCCCAAGCATCAACAAGCCAACAACAAGGGAATCCCCCACCAAAGGTAGATTCTAACACTGATGATCTTTTGAAGAAAATTGTTCTTAAACAACAGAACGAGCTGAAGAGTCAAAGTTCAGAGTTGAGGGAGTTGAAGACTCAAATGAGCCAGATTGCCACCGCCCTCCATGAACTTGTAAGTAATAATTTCATAAATCTACCTTCCCAACCCACTCCAAATCCAAAGGGGAATGTTAGTGTCATCACATTGAGAAGTGGGAAGCAAATGAACAATACATCTGTACCTACCATTCCACCAGGATTCACCTCTACTCCAGAGAAGCCGCATTCCATACCAACTGATGAGCAATCCAAGGAGAAAGATAAAGGTAAGAAAAAGATTGATGATGTTCCTCCTAAACCCCTTACTTTTCCAAACAGGGTTGTTTAAACCAAGAAGATGGCTGAAGAAGAAATGCAAAAGGAGGTTTTGGACACATTCAAGTGTGTGGAGATCAACATTCCTCTACTTGAAGCCATTAAGCAAATCCCAAGGTATGCCAAATTCTTAAAAGAACTCTGCACCAATCGAAGAGGGATCAAGGGAAATGAGAAGATCAACCATGGATGGAATGTCTCAGCACTCATTACACCAACTCTATCAATGCCAACAAAGTGCAAGGATCCCGGGACATTCACCATCCCATGTACCATAGGGGAGTTTCACTTCTCTGATGCTCTTTGTGATTTAGGATCTTAAATAAATGTGATGCCTCACTCTGTATTCTCTTCCTTGCAGGTTGGTGAGTTGAAGCCAACAAGAGTAGTGGTGCAGTTGGCAAATAGAGCTACAACATATCCAGCGGGAGTCCTTGAGGATGTACTTGTCCGGGTAAGAGACATGATCTTCCCAGCAGATTTCTACGTGCTTAACATGGAGGACGATCAGGTAAGTTCTCATGCTACCATAATCTTAGGTAGACCCTTCCTCAAAACTGAAAAAACTATCATAAATGTCAATGAGGGTACACTTTCCATGGAGTTTGGAGATGAAGTTGTGATATTTAATGTTATGGATTCCATGAAGTACCCCTCAGAGGATCACTCTGCATTTGTTACCTCCCATTTTGAACCACCAAATAAAAACCCCATGGAATTTGATTGTTCTATGCTTAGGGAGATTATGAGTATTGGTTCTAGTTTGATGTCTAAGAGTACTTCCACACCTATTTCTAATTCAAAATACTCTATTAGATTTGATTTTTAAATGGAATCATACTCTGATTTTGATCATGTGAACTCTGATTATGACATGGCTGTTGAGTATGCTGATGGATTTGATGCTTTATTCTCTGATTTTGATGATGTATATTCTGATACTGATGCTCTTTGTGCACATATTTCAGTTCCTTCTATGTCTCCATCCATACACCACCCCCCTACACTGGAACTCAAGCCATTTCCATCAAATCTCAAATACTCATACTTGTTGAGTGGTGAGAAATTACCTATTATCATTGCTAAAAATCTCCCTTTTGAACATGAAGAAAAACTTTTGAATCTTTTGAGGGAGAACATTAAGGAAATTGGGTGGACCTTGGCTGACATATCAGGTATTAGCCCCTCCATTTTCATGCATAGTATTCTCTTGGAGGATGGGGCTAAACCGGTGAGATAGCCACAAAGGAGACTCAATCCCACCCTCCTGGAAGTTGTTAAAAAAGAAGTTGAGAAATTGCTCGAGGCTGGTATAATCTTTCCCATTTCAGATTCTCAGTGGATAAGTACTATTCAGGTTGTGCCTAAGAAGAGTGGTGTTACTGTTGTTAAAAATGAGAAAGATGATTTAGTTCCAATGAGGGTGCAAAACAGTTGACATGCGTGTATTGATTATAGGAAACTAAATCAGTCCACTCGCAAGGACCATTTCCCCCTCCCATTTATTGATCAAATTCTTGAGAGACTAGCTGGGAAAATACACTACTGTTTCTTGGATGGATTTTATGGATATTTTCAGGTTCCTATAGCTCCGGAGGATCAGAAGAAGACTACATTCACCTGTCCCTTTGGCACATTTGCCTACCGAAGGATTCCATTTGGACTTTGCAACGCCCCAGGTACCTTCCAGAGATGCATGGTGAGTATTTTTTCTGATTTTATTGAGACCTGCATGGAGGTATTTATGGATGATTTTACAGGGTATGGATCCTCATTTGATGAATGTCTAAATAGTTTGGGAAAGGTATTGAATCATTGTATTGAGAAGAATCTGGTCCTGAACTTTGAAAAGTGTCATTTCATGGTAGAGCATGGCATTATCTTAGGGCATGTAGTGTCAAAACATGGGATAGAGGTTGATAGATCAAAGGTAGACATTATTTCATCCTTACCATATCCTTCACGTGTGCGTGATGTTAGATCTTTCCTAGGGAATGCAGGATTTTATCGGCGCTTCATCAAAGATTTTAGTAAGATTGCTCTTCCTATGTCAAGATTACTTCAAAAGGATTCTGATTTTGTGTTTGATGTTTCTTGCAGGAATTCATTTGATGAGCGAAAACAACATCTAACCACTCCACCTATCATACAGCCCCCACGGTGGGAGATTCCTTTTGAGCTTATGTGTGACGCCTCCAACTTCGCGGTTGGAGTTGTCTTATCTCAGAGGGTGGATGGACGTTCACATGTGATCGCCTATGCATCGAGGACACTGGATTCAGCCCAATCAAATTACACAACCACAGAAAAGGAGTTTCTTGCTGTCATATTTTCTTTAGATAAATTCCGTTCATATTTATTGGGCTCTAAAGTAGTTGTTTTTTCTGACCATGCAGCTTTGAGGTACCTCCTAAAGAAGCCAGATGCAAAGCCACGACTTATCCGTTGGATGCTCTTTCTTCAAGAGTTTGACCTTGAGATAAAGGACAAGAAGGGGTTAGAGAATTTGGTGGCAGACCACATGAGTAGGCTTACTCACACACTAGAGGATGACACCTTGGACCAGATACCACTTCGGGACACTTTTCCTAATGAGCATCTTTATTCCATCTCAGGAATGCATCCTTAGTATGCTGATTTAGTGAACTACCTTGTTGCCTATGAAATACCTACAAATTTAAAGAAACATCAAGTCCAAAAATTAAAGAGTGAGTCAAGATTTTATGTTTGGGATGATCCATACCTATGGCGCATGTGTAGTGACCAAGTTATTAGGAGGTGTGTTCCTGATCATGATTTTGAGTCTATTTTTCAATTCTATCATACACTTGCTTGTGGTGGACACTTTAGACCCCAACGGATAGCTAGGAAAGTTTTGGACTCTGGATTATATTGGCCTAGCTTATTCCATGATGCCCATGTGTTTTGTAAGTCATGCTCTCGTTGCCAACACACTGGGAACATTTCTAAGAGACATGAGATGCCCCAACAACCCATATTATTCTATGAGATTTTTGATGTATGGGGCATTGATTTTATGGGTCCTTTTCCTAGTTCATTTGGATTTTTATATATTTTTGTTTCTGTTGATTATGTGAGTAAATGGGTGGAGGCCAAGGCCACCAGGACTAACGATTCTCATGTTGTAGTGAACTTTTTCAAAGCATAGATTTTTTGCAGGTTTGGAGTACTGAAGGCTATCATCAGTGACCAAGGGACACACTTCTGCAATCGGAATTTTTCTTCCCTCCTTCAGAAGTATGGGGTGACACAAAAAACATCAACACCATACTGCCCTCAAACAAATGTCCAGGCTGAGGTTTCAAATCGCGAGTTGAAAAAAATCTTGGAGAAAACCGTGCAGCCAAATAGGAAGGATTGGAGCAAGCGCTTAGATGATGCATTGTGGGCTTATAGGACAACATACAAGACACCCATTGGTATGTCCCCATTTCGGATTGTTTTTGGGAAAGCATGTCATCTCCCAGTAGAAGTTGAGCATCGGGCTTATTGGGCTATAAAGAAATGCAACATGGATTTGGCCCAAGCTGGAATCCAAAGGAAGCTGCAAATTCAAGAGCTTGAGGAGATTCGACTGTCTTCATATGAGAACTCAAGGCTCTATAAGGAAAAATCAAAAGCATCTCATGATAGAATGATCCAACAAAGGGAGTTTCATGTTGGAGAGAAATTCCTTCTCTACAGTTCACGACTGAAGCTGATGTCTGGTAAGTTGCGTTCCAGATAGTTAGGTCCTTATATTGTGCCTAATGTTTTTCCTTATGGTGCAGTGGAGATCATACAAGAGGACACTGGAAGGAGCTTTACATTCAATGGGCAACGTTTGAAGAGATACATCGAGGGACTTCCTACTGATGCAGTGGATTTTATCACACTGCATGACCCCATCATCACTTGAGCATATCAGGCTGTTCTTAACCCTTTCACTTTTATATTATTCGCCCTATTTAAAAATTCTGCATTTCATGTGCATATATCATCTCATGGTTTCACATTGAGGACAATGCAATATTTTAAGTGTGGGGGTGGGGACCTTTTAGTTTAGTAATTTCAATTGTTTTCCTGATTTAAAAAAAACAAAAAAAAATGCGTGTTTTTCAAATTTTGTGTGTTTATTTTTCAATTTTCGGTGTGTTTTTGAAACTTTTGAGTTGAAATGATTCTCATCACAATTTTAAAATGCATATCAATGAGTGAAACAATTTATCCCTTAAAACTAAGCTTAAATGAATGCTGAAATGACTTTGTTTCAAGTTCAAATATTTAGTAATTTCATAAAAAGTACACTGAATTTTGAATCTCATGCCACATCTCACCGTCTTTATATTTGAAATCACTTTCCTGTGAGGCTTCTGAACCATTATTTTCATATTCTTTACATTCACCTCACTTCTTGAGAGAACCAAACCATTCTTGATTTAAATAGAATTTGATTTATTTCTGTCAAAACTTGAGGGTTTGAGGTACTTATGTTTAAATGATTGAGGCATTTGTTTGGTATTAAAGCCCCTATTTCAAAGAATCCTTTTTATAATGGCCTACCTTGAACATTTAATCCTTTTATCCCTTAGAAGCCATGCACATCCTGTTAGGTTAGCCACATTACAAGCCAATTTTCCTTATCCAACCAACTCTTGAAGTGAAATTGCATAATTTAGTTGAGCTTAAGTGTGGGGGAAGCTATCTTGTGTTGTGATACCACATTCTGTGATACTTTGGGTGGAAAATTAAATTTTAAAGAGATGTGTTTTCTACTGAAGAAAATCATTATATTGAAATCTGTTCCTTTTCTGGAGCTTTCATGACAAGTGAAACTGTGCCTTTTCTGGAGCTTCTAATTGAGGTAGAAAGTTGTGCCTATCTGGAGCTTTCAAGAAAATCATGTTTGAGAAGATTGACATTTTTGTTACTGAATTGATGAATGGTGAAAACCTTCCATGAATTTTCATGATGATGGAGCGAAATTGATACTATGGGGATTAATGAGGAGACCATATTAAATTGGAAATTTGATTAATGCAATTTTGCTTCAAAAAGAGTCAAGCCCTCCTTATTCAGCCTCAGAATTTTTCACATCTAAATCCTACTAACTGAAAGCCACAAAACAACCCTGAAAAGTCCTCATGATAAACATATGTCCTTGACTCACATCGAGTGGAGATGTAGGAATTTATCAAGCCTATGGTGACCCTTGTATGAGTTTGGATGAGAAAGACATTGCAAAAAAAATGACATTTGAGTGATCAGAGAAAATTCAAGCGAGGTAAGTGTTTTGTGCATGGGATGATAAATGAAGTGGAAATATATTGAATGATATAAATGGAGAACTTGAAATAAGGTTTTTTATGAGGCATGATATCTTTTTATTCTTGGTGTGGAATTGATGGATCTCAATGATATGTGTTTTAAAATTTGTTTTGATTGGATATTGATGTTTACTTGATATGAGGTTTTGCCCCGGAGTGCAAAAGGGTAAGTGTGGGGGAGTTGATAAAACACTATTTTATTAAATATTTTATTAATAATAAATGATATAATTTCCTCACATTGTGTTAAATATGTTCAATTAGAAAGTATTTGGGATTAGATCATTCATTTGAATATTTGATGAAAATTCCATTTTTACCCTTTCAAAATCACTGTAGTATTTCAATAATAAATATTTTTATTTGAATTATTTGAACTTAATATTTTGTAACTATGTTCCTTACTTTATGGGATACAACTTTCATTCAAGACACTAGATCAAAAGAATGCATTTGGATGGAGTAATTGGGCCATAAAGTCAAAGGTGGGCTGGACACGCCAGAATAGAGAAGCTTCTGTATTTCGGCCATAACTCCTTTATCTGAGCTTGTATTGAACCCAAATTTTTAGAGGAGATAGAGGACCCATATCCGCACATATGATACTTCTGGAAGGCCGACCAATTCACGCATTTAGGTGGTAAAATGGGCGGCTCAATTTGGAATAAAATATTTGGCCGAGATTCCCCATTCACACTTGAAACCACTTTGAACCTAGCCTCCCCACCACTCTATAAATTGGTTTTTTTCTCAATTGGTGGGGTTGGGACGTGCATTAGAAAGTTTAGGGAATAGGAGAAGAGGTTCCACTCCAATTCTCCAAGCAATTCAATAAGGGTAGCTCTTGAAGCAAGGATCCCTTCGTCGAAGCTCTATTCTTCTTCCTCATGTTGTAATGTTTGTGTTTTCTTAATAAACTTCTTTGTTCTTTTTTTATTTATTCCATTTTCTTCTGTTTTGTTTAAATTTCTTCTTCTCTTAATATTCCTCTTTGGGCTGGAATTTTTGAGTAGAAGCGTTATTGGGTTATACCCATTATAAACCTTTGCACATGCAAAACGCTTCTACGATGATTACGCCACCCATGAAAGAGTAGTTCTTTTTAGTAATCGATCGACCTCTATCCTTATTCATTCATTTATTTTGAATCAATGAGCTATTTTAATTCACTTAATATGATCCATGAATTGTGTTTTTAAATTTTAAGAAACTAAGCAAGCAATTGAACAATTAACACAAAAACACACGAGGTCAGGATTTTGTGTAAATTGTGAGAGCGCGATCTTAATCGGTAATACAAGACCATACGGGATAAATTTGTAGAGTTCAAATATAATCCCTAAACACAATTCATCCTCATTTCCAGAATGGATATGTGCCTTAATTTACCACTAACCATAAGATATCTTTAGAACATCAATCAAAGCAGGGTGTTGTGATTGCATGTTCCGAAGTTAGCCTAAGGTTAAATTCACTTCATCTTTGTGGTAAGGTTAATTCTCGAAGGGTTCGGGAGTTAGCAAATTATAGGATTATAATTAAGTGAATATTAATTTAAATGATAATGATTAATAAATTATTGAATAGTTAGAGTTAGATCGATTACGTCTTTTAAATATTGTCTAAAAAAACATCTTTTTGTTGTGTCATTTTAATCGAACTTCATTTCAAAACTAAGAATAAAAAAAATACAATCTTCTTCCAGAAAATTTCTTCTAGATTCATAAATTATAACCAACCCTCATCCTTTCAAGTAGTGTTTTTATTCTCTTTTATTTTATTTTTAGAATACCTTTAAAAAGTTGTTTTAAATCTACTTCCTCCTTTGAGAGACGACCTTGGTCAGCCACTCTACTGCACCTAAGTACCCCAAAATCACATTAATCATTTGAGGGCGCCCACGACAGCGCTTTTTCACAATACTTCCTCCAGATAAGGATAATTCCAAAATAGATTTATCCTGGTCCCCTCTTTTTCAACATCCAGATGTAGCAATGGTATACCGACTTTTTTCAAACCCGTTTCACTTTAACTAAACCAGATATGATCATTAGAATCCTTCTATGGCTTGTCTCCTTCTCCTTCTTCCTTATCTTCATAAATGGATCTTCAATATTGCTCAGACTACACTCTCTTAATTTCTGAGTCATAGATATTTCGATAATAGTAGTTGAGTCTCTCTTTTCTCTTTATTCCCCTTCGTCTCTTCTTATAAAAATATAGAATATTAGTGTGAGAAATATTTTCTATATTTGGAATATGAAACACAGTAAATCTTACAAGATTATTTTCTTTAAATTTGGGTCAAGGTAAGTCATTTAATTTATAGATTTCCCTTTTATAGAATAGGATTCTTGAATATCGATATTTATGAATCGACACACTCATGCATGTAGACCCCTCTATCTTTCATTGTAAATCACAAAAAATGTCGCAGTATGCCCCCTTTTTTATTCTCCATAAACCTCCATGATCTCCCATATATCTCACTCTCTTCAATCATTCAAAAAACCTACAACATTGTTGATCACAGTTGGGAAAATTATCAATCATGTATTATGATTAATAATAAGCATTCTAATCCATGTCAAACTATGGCGTGGAACCCTCCTCATGGTGCAACTATATATTAAACTCTAGAACCAGATTCAGCTTATATTTCCACAGTCATCTTTGCAGTGTATCTTTCTCCCTTGTGGTGCATAACAAATTCAACTTTATTATTTGACACTAAAACTATTTGAATCATGATAATAACTTTAATGGTGATATTTAAACTACTGAAGAATAGTACATCATCATCAAAGTTAATTCTCTTCTTCAGAATTTTCTATCCTGTAAATTCCATACTCTTCTCAAAATGTGAAATGTTGTGTATGAAGATGAACTTCTTATGTACGAAGATAAACTTCTTACATATCTAGTAAACTTTTTCGTTGTCTTATTTTGCACTTCAGAGAAAACATATTATGCATTTTCCTAGTCTTATTATGTATGAGGAAGAACCTCTTATGTATAAGGAAGAACCTATTAAGTACAAGGGGAACCCTATAAAACCTCTTACATATGAGGAAGAACCTCTTACGTTTATAGGGAATCCTACATGAGCCTTCGAAAGATCTTACATAACATATAAATATATTATGCATCACTCTTCCCTCATGCCTTTTTCATATTTGCACCATTTACGTATAAAGATGAACTTCATACGTAACAAGATAGGCATAGCCATTTTTCCCTCTTTCAAACATCATATATATGAAACATATTTTTTTACATATGTAGAGAATTCTACCTTTTCCACAATTCATGTACTCTGGGAAAATAAATTACGTAACACCCATACCACTTATGTATGAAGCTGAACTTCTTACATATACAGCGAGGGGTCTCCTTTTTCCATATTTCAGCACCCTAAATAATATTAACTATCACCTCAAGCTTCTTATATATTTTCTTATGTATCATAGTTAGCCTCATACATTTGTCAAAACTACAACTATCATACTTCTTATGTACTCAAGTAACTCCCAGAATTTGCTCAATTTGAGCCTTCCAAACATCATATATATTCAGTATAACCTATTATGTATCCAAGGAGCTTCAGGAATTTTCCATTTCTTCCATTCCAAATTTTTTTACATATACTAGGGCCTTCACAACTTAGCCAATTTTCTAGAATTCCAGTGTATCCAGGACATTCCAAAAACTTTTGAATTAACTCTAGACTTCTAAAATACCTATTAGACTTCTTCCAAACCATACTTCTGGATCTCCAAGCTTTCATATTCCAAATAACTAATTATCCATTTTCCTCAAACTTTAAATCCATGTATGAAACTGTTGTTATGCATTCTCAATCAACCCAGATATGATTCCCAAGTGTCTAGTAACCATCTTATGCAGTATCCATCACCACATCTTCGATGCTATCCTTAACAGCTTAAAGCTTAAAATATCTAACAACCATTGTCAACACTACCTATACACATCCAATAGTTATTGTCAACAAATCCAACAAACAACCTTCTGGTTGCAACACATACAAAAGAAGGTGGAAGTAATAAGGGGAGATCTTAGAGTTCAATATTGATAATGATGGAGTTGTAAGATTTGGGACTCGATTGTGTATACCATCTAAGCCCAAGATAAATGATGAAATATTGGATAATTCTCATAGATCAAATTATCTATCAACCCTGGGAGCACAAGGATTTATATAGATCTCTGAGAGTATGTCTGGTGGTATAATATAAAGAAAGAGGCTGTTAAATATACATCAAAGTGCTTGATATGTCAACCAGTTAAGGTTGAATGATAGAAGTCCAAGGGGGTGATGCAATCATTACCTATACCAACGTGTAAATCGGAGAACATCACCATAAACTTTATCAAAATTATTCTAGAGACATCTAAAGGAAACAATTTGATATGGGTTATGGTGGATTATCTTATAAAGACTACTTACTCACCATTCATAAAAAATTCTCACTCTATCAACTTGCTAAGATATATATCAACGAAGTGGTGAGGTTGCATGAAACACCGTTATTGATTGTATCTTATTAAGATTTGAGATTCACTTCAATGTTTTGGAGGAGTCTTCAGAAGGCATTAAACATATAGTTGAACTTCAATGAGACATATCATCCTCATATGCATGGTTAATCTCAAAAAACACATTCAAACTTTGGAGGAAATGCTTAGAGCTTGCTCTGTGGACTTTAAAGAAGGTTAGGATCCACCCCTTCCTCTGATCGAGTCCCCATGCAACAATAATTTTCATTTCAGTATTTTGATGACTCCATATGAAGCCCTTTGTAGTAAGAACTATAGCACTCCAACATGTTGGAATGAAGTTGGATAAAGGAATCTATTGGGACTATAACTGGAAGAAGAGATGAAAGAGAATGTTCAAACCATTCAACAACACATTAGAGTGGCACATATTTGATAAAAGAGATATGCTGACAATCATCGATGTGACCAAGAGTTTAAAGTTGGGGATAAAGTATTTCTTCAAATATCTTTATGGATGAGAGTTGTGAGGTTTTGGGAGAAGGGAAAGCTAAGTCCAATGTAAATTAGCATTTTGTTATTCTTGATCACATTGGGGTTATTGCCTATCGACTTTCCCTTTCACCAAACCTATCTCAAGTACTTAATGTGTTCCACATACCCCTCTTGAGGAAGTATATACCTGATCCCTTGCATGCACTGAATCTAGGGGTGATATGGTTGGAGCATGATCTCTCTTATGAGTGAATATAGTGTAGGTCTTGGATCAAAGAGATAAAGTGTTACGAAACAAAACCACTCATTTTTCCAAAGTGCTATGGTGAAATCATAAGTATGAAGATGAAGCATTAGAACATAAGGAAGTAATGAATAAAATGTACCCTCATCTATTTCCCTTAGGATTTAAGTTAAAATTTATAATGGGGGAGAAGGTAACAACCCAAACTTTTCAATATGTAAATTATCCTTCACAATATATATGTGCATCATATTTAGGTATAATGTATAGTATAAATCACACACTAACTAATAAATGAAAAAATATTTTATTTCAACAATATAAAGCATTACATATGAATGATAAATACAGTTCATAAAACTAAAAATAATATGATGGGACAAAAAAATAACATCAAAAGAATTTGAAAATCTATTATGGTGTGTTATAAATATCACTACCGTGAATAAAAATGTAAAAAGGAATAAAACTATTAGGAAAAAATTGGCATTTTATAAATGAAATGTAAATAACCTTGATATGAAATTGATAAAATGAAAAATGAAGAAAAAATATGTATTTATAGGAAGTATAATAATTATATGATCGATGAAATAATAATTGACTGTTGAAATAGTAACATGATCATTGAGAGCAGTAAAATGCCTAATAATTAATATTTATCATGAATAAATAAATAAATACATATAAATATCAAAATACCATAAAATTATTTCTTAAATAATGCAACTAAAATTATATGTAAGTGTACATTTTTAATAAAGTATGTTTTAATTTATTTAGTAAAATATTATTTTTTATGTTAAAATTTTGACATTAAAATTACCTTATTTAAAAATTTATTTTGCTAAAATGGATTTAATTTTTACAGTCGACATGTCAAAATAATCTTAGGGTGATTTCTTGATATTTTTCTAAAAAAATGGTTTTTAAGTGAATAGTGAAAAATATAATTTTTATAAATATCATAAGTTTTATGACATGATTACAACGTGAATATGACTCAATGATTTATAAAATTTTATTTAGGACTTAAAATGTATTTAATGAGTAAAATAATTCATTTAAAAATAGTAAACTTAATTCTCAAACCAATAAATCGGTTTTCAAAACCAAAGTTATATTTTATTCGAATAAAAAACTATATTTAATGTTTGACTTTGTATAAAATATTTTCAAGATTCCATTCAGCTTTGGGTGTATTTAAATGTCAAATAAACCTATATTTTTTAATCAAACACTAATAAAAGTTAAAATAATTATCATTATTCATGATCCTAATCCTAAATAATAAAATGATCAATATTTTATTCGAAGATACCCCTATAACTTGGTTATCTAAACACCCCCACTCATTTTACTCACTTATAAAACAATTTCCTTTACCAAAGATCTACCCAAATCCCTAAAAGAAACTCTCCTATTTATGTTTCTAAGTCCTGATCTAACCAAAAGACCCTCTTATTGGATTGGTGTAGCCCGATCCGTTTTGGATGGTGTTGGGTTGAATGTTTGTTGTTCATACTGAACATCAGGCCGCAACACTTGTGGGTCGAGCCCCGTGGTGAGGTCATTGGGGGTTATAGGGGGAAACAGACCCCTTTTCTAGGGGTTCAGGGGTCTTCAGCCCCAGTCCAAATTTTTGGGCACTGTAGCAACTCTGACTGAGTGTAGTAGAGATGACCAGGCGACACCGACAGAGCATTGTAGCAGTGCAGACTTTGACATGACTACAACAGCAGCTCGGACTTTGGAGACAACGGTACTGTAGATCTTGACTTCTTGCCACCAGCACTGTAGCAGCTTCGACTTGGGTGGCCAAAACACTGCAATAGTGTGGACTTTCAGCCACCTTTCACTGTAGCATAGTGGACTTTCTGTGCGGTTGGTGGCACGATACTTCATCATATTTATTTGCTCATTTCAAGCTAGGGTTTCTCTATGCGAAACTCTGTGATCTTCCTATAAATTGTGTGTAACATCCTGAGTTTTTGAATCGGGTTGTAAATCACTCCCTTCTTCAATTTTTGAAATAGTGGCTATGTCATTTTCTAATTTTTTGATCAGAATCAAATTCCGAGAGTTCCATCAGGTTTAAATGATGTTTTTGGATGGGTTTATGGCTTTAATCGAAGGATCGGGTGTTCAGAAGAGGTTTCGGGAGCGTCAGAGGCTAAATGGCCTGCTCTGGAATAACAGGCCAGGGCACACGGTTTAGGGTAAAGCTTGCGGCCCCTTCCAGTTAATCGTGCGACACGTTTTTGAAATGTCGCACGGTTTGTGTAAACCGTGTGAGAGAGGTGCACGGTCGTGCGTGGGTGTCTATAGTTGTTGCAGAGGCTTCCGCACAGTCTGCGCATGGTTAGAGCAAACTGTGTGGAAGGCCGCATGGGTACTTCCAATTAGGTAGTTCCTCAAAACTGTAGCTCGCATGGTTTGGAAAACTGTGCGGCCTATATAGGGTGTATTTTTTTAGTTTTTCTTTCTTTTTCTTTTTCTTTCTCCTTTTTCTTCACCGTGAGACATGTGGGATGTCGTTGGGCATGCCCAATTCCATTTTTGCTCGAGCGAGGCCAGGTTATAGGTCGTCGCTCCTTGAGGTGGTTTGGCCGGGGGGGCCAGATCCTTTTGAATTGAAGTGTTTTAATTGAATTGGCTTGGTTATTCCAATCTAAGGCATTCAAGTCCATATTGAATTGTTATGTTTGTTTAGTTATGCAATTCAATATTATTAAATTGAATTGCCTATTTAAAGTAAATTGTATATATATTCTTTGCATGAGATGAGCTGTTAGGCCCCAAGGGGTCGTGACGGGCTTGGCCCGAGGTTGGGATGGCACGACCATCGGGATTGAGGTGATGTTAATCGTCTAGTTAGGGTTGGCCCAGATTTCTTGAGAGGTTTTGACCACAAGATTAGGTGTCATGGACGTCGGATTGAGGCGGCAAGGCCGTCAGGTTGGGCATGGACCATGATATTGGGATGACATGGCCATCAGACTTGAGCAACATAGTCGCAGGGGCACGAGGTGCCAGTGTTGATGTGGATTAGGATAGTTTATTGGTGATTGTCGCTCACTCGTGATGGTCAAAGCACCGAATTGAGTCGTGTGCACACAGATTGACTCCGTGATGAGGTTGTTTTGACCACTCATGTGGGTATAGGCCCCCGCCGGTAGTGCAGTTTAAGACTTTTGATAGGGGGTGCTTGTCATAGAAAACCACATGGAAGATGAGGAGCTTTCGGTTGATAGCGGCGAGACTATCGATTGGGGGCTGAGGCTCACTGTGATTGAGGCCGCGAGCCTGGATTTATTTTGAGGACAGATATCGTTGTGTCTCCAGTTGTCGGGCTTTGAGTCGACATTTTCTTTCGAGCAGTGGTCTAAGGGATCAGATTGCATTGCTTGGATGTGCCTTCGGGACGTCGGTACTTGTTGAGACGTGAGGTGTCAAGAGGCACGTGGTGCAGGTTTACTTTTAAGGTGGAACTTGATGGTTCACAAGGACTGTATGACATCATAGGTACCTTGGGCCATGGTCCAAGGTCCTTCCCTCGACTTATGGTATTCTGGGGTTGGCTGAGGCAAGTGATGGCTTCCTGGTGGCTGTTGAGCGCTAGGGAAGCCCTTGTTTATTTACGTGTTGTGCTGCTTTATTTATTTATTATATCACACCTGCTTAAACACATATGCTAGGTACGCGCCATCGGGTGGTATCCTACTGAGTCTAGTTCTCACACCCAGCACGGGTCCTTCAGGACGCATGTAGATTTTATGAATTTATGTTAAGGTCAAGGATCAACCTCAAGAGCTGGATCTTAGTAGCAGTTAGCATGAAGTTTGGCACTGGACCTTGGGGTCGTCCTAGTTGGAGCTTTTGTTTAGCTTCCCTTTTCTTTATCAGCAAGATGCTTTGTACATGTATATATCTACAGTGGTCGGCCATGGGCGACCCTCTCTTGTATATTGACATGTATGGCCTATTATGAAATGCATGTTTTGCTTGTTTGTTTCAGTAATAGCGACAAGTGGTGTGTTGGCATGTTGGCATGTTTATTTATCTCCACTACTTCTGGTTATTTATTACTTCCGGTATTTGTTTGTTATTGATTATGCTTTCGCTTTGCGGGTCTGGTTCGAGTATGCAAAGTCTTTTATTTTCCGCTTCCTGTTATACATTATTACTCGGACCAGTATTATATCATCCCCAGAGAGTATAGCCTCCCCACTATACCTCTTTACACTATCGCTGCTAGTCGATAATCTTTGGCATTCAGGGAAGTGCACCTAAGGCTCAATGGCCTGCCAGCTCAGAAGCACTGTTCAGGTGCCTATTCAGCTTGGGACACTACAAGTGGCATCAGAGAAGTTATTGACTGAGATTTAGTAGCAGTGCTTGGCTGGCTACTAATGAGATCAATACTACCTTTTCTTTTCCGTTGGTCTTACAATTTGGGATATGGTAGACTGGAGATTAAGTTGTGATCGAAACTAGATTTCAAACTCGTGCTTGGGTGCCTACAGCCCCATGTACGAGGGATGGATCGAGTTACCTTGGGTGGCAATTATTGTTCTGTTTTTCTCAGTAACAGTTGATACGATTTCCACCTCGGTGGCTTACTTTGGAATGTGATGTTATTAGATTTGATATGTAACCCTTGACCTGGTGAGGTAAGGGAGACCTTGGACCTTGGTCCAGTGAGGCAAGGTGTAATTGCTTGCTTCTTTGGCTTTTGATAGGCACGTTTTAGGGTATTTCAATTTTATAAATGCATGTATGCATTGTAAAGTGTTTATACCATGTGATAAATATCAAAGGCCTTGATAAATGTGATATGCAATGATATGCAATTGTTTATGCCTTGTAATATATATATATATATATATATATATATATAATTGCACATGATGTGAAAGTTGGGTCCGACTCTTATAAGAGCAGGCATGTGGTATGATGTGGGGTAATTTTTATCACCAGGTTGGGTGACTCAGTCGTCGGATTTGAGGAAACGTTGGTTATTAGGACGGGTTTGGCCCGTGGTATAATTGATACTTGGATTTGTTGAGGGTGGGTAAGGAGGCCATGAGGCCGGGATATCGTGTGGCACGGTTGCAGTGGGGGGATTAAGGGTAGTGAGGATGCACTACCTTGTATCGCTTTCCCTATCTACGTTATATATATCTGTTATATATATGGGTTGTCTGACCATTTATGGTATTCGGAAAGTTCCTCCTAGATGGCTCGGATGAAGCGTCAGGCGAGTGATGGATCAGTGCCGCAGGAACACGAGCAGGTTGAGGCCTCTGAGGTTCAAGAAAAGCAGGTACATGCTCTAGTACAGGCATGGAAACCGCTAGATTTTGCAGCGTTTGGGTCGTGGCTCGACGAGCAGCTCGGAGCGAGCCTGGTGCGGGTTCTCCAGGGCATCGACTAGGATGCTCAGGGAGTAAAGACCTCTATGGATTACCTTACCCGGGAGTTCCAATCGCAGCACTCGTCTCCTTACCATGGTGAGGGTGGACCTCGGGCTACTAAAAATTGGATCGAGAGCATGCAGATGATTTTCGACCAGCTCAAGATGCCTCCAGGACGGAGGGTTAAATTGGCTACATACATGCTCAGAGGGCCAACTAAGCACTGGTGGGACGTGCAGGTGCAAGCTGGCAGACACAAGGGACATGCCTGGAAGGACTTTGAGGTCAGGTTCTTTGAGTACTTCTTCCCAGAGATACTGAGGGCTAAAAGGGCTCGGGATTTCTTAAGCCTTTAGCAGGTTGACATGTCTTTCGAGGACTATACAGTGATGTTCACTGAATTGTCTTTCTTCGCACCCACCATGGTGAGCAACGACACCTTCAGGGTGAGGCGCTTCGAGGATGTTTTACGACATGTCATTCGGGTGTAGGTAAACATCTTTAGATTGGACTCATTCTCTGAGGCGGTGAACCAGACACTCATAGCCAAGGGCAACCTAATGGATAGGTCTTACTCGAGTCGAGCAGCGGATTCAGGTGATTTCGGTGGTGACGCTTTAGATGACAGGAAATGAGGTCGGGACAAGTTCCAGCAGGGCGGTTAGGCCATGGACTCGAGCAAACTACCTCGTTGTGGATCCTCTACAGTTTGCTTCCAGTGTGGGCAGCCAGGACATGTTCAGACTCAATGTGGGTGGCTTCCAAAGGAGTGTCGGGCATCTGGACAAGTTGGGTATCTCAAGAGGTTTTGCAGGAGGCCTTCTCATTCAGTCAACGGTTGGGTTCAGGGGAAGACGCGAGCTTTTGAGGTCGGTTCAGGATCAAAACCATGTGAGGGTAGCCAAGGTTCAGCTGTACACGGTGGTTGAGGTAGAGACAGTGGGACCCAGCACTGGGGCTCGTGGCCGGTGGTTGGAGTAGCCCCCCAGGCAGGTCAGACTTCAGGTAGTCCTATTTCAGACCAGGTGCACGTCGTGGAGCTACCAGGGGCTGAACGAGCTGGTGAGCCGATGACCGTCAGAAGTACACCGCAGGCGTGGTCGTGATTTCCTTTTTTGTATGTTTTGGCATGGCCTATTGAGGCATGTCTGCTTTTGGTGCATGCGGTGCACAGGCTATATATGTGGACTAACCAAACGCTGGTCAGTAGGTTGACATCATATCAGATGCATTATATATATATATGAGGTTTGAGGCACCAGGTTCTATGCTTGAGCACCGTGGGTGCGGGATTTTGAGGTACTTGGCATCGTGAGAATCAATGGATGTGAGTTTTCTGAGGTGATTTGGCATCGAGGATGAGAGCAACTTGAGGTGCGAGGCATTTGGGCACTATGACGATGCAATACTTGATTGAGGTGTGAGGCATCGGGTTTGATTTGAGCATCTGTTGAGATGCGGGACCTCGTAGTGCCATATGTGACATGGGCTCGAGGGGGGCACCGATGTGGTACGGGGTGTGAATGGGTGTCTAATATGACACGAGAGCACTTGATGAGGTGTAGGAGTGACGATGCGTCACGGGAGGACCTTGGGTCCGGAAATTGGTCATTGGACCATTGATTGCTTTGAGTTTTGGTCGAATTATGATCGGGTTAGGCGATTCCTAAGGTGGGGATCCCCCCTTGAGGCAATTGGTTTATACCCTTGAGATCGGGGTAGTTGCACCATGAAGAGGGTTCCACGCCATAGTTCCTCTTCGTCTCTTCTTATAAAAATACAGAATACCAGTGTGAGAAATATTTTCCATATTTGGAATATGAAACACTAGAAATCTTACAAGATTCTTTTCTTTAAATTTGGGTCAAGCTAACTCATTTAATTTATAAATTTCCCTTTTATAGAATAGGATGCTTGAATATCAATATAGATGAATCGGCACACTCATGCATGCAGACCCTTGTATCTTGCATTTTAAATCGCAAAAAATGTCATAGTATGGCCCCTTTCTTTATTCTCCACAAACCCCAATGATCTCCCATGTATCTCACCGTCTTAAAACATGCAAAAAATATACAACATTGTTAATCACATTTGGAAAAATTGTCAATCATTTATTATGATTAATAATGAGCATTCTAATCTATGTGGAACTATGACGTGGAACCCTCCTCACGATGCAACTACATCTTAAACTCCAGAACCAGATTCAGCTTATCTTTCCACAGTCATCTTTGTAGTGTATCTTTCTCCCTCTGGAGCATAACAAATTCAAGTTCATTATTTGACACCGAAACTAGTTGAATCATGATAATAACTTTTATGATGATATTTAAACTACTAAAGAATAGGACATCATCATCAAAGTTAATTCTCTTCTTCGGAATTTTCTATCTTGTAAATTCCATTCAAACCGTGAAGTGTTGCGTATGAATATGCACTTCTAATGTATGAAGATAAACTTCTTACATATCTAGTAATCTTTGTTGTTGTCATATTCTGCACTTTAGAGAAAACATCTTATGCATCTGCCCAGTCTTCTTATGTACGAGGAAGAACCTCTTATGTATAGGGAAGAACCTCTTAAGTATAAGGGGAACCCTATCAAACCTCTTAAATACGAGGAAGAACCAATTATGTTTACAGGGAATCCTACCTGAGCTTCCGAAAGATCTTACACAACATATAAATATATTACACATCACTCTTCCCTCATGCCTTTTTCATATTTGCACCTCTTACATATAAAGCTGAACTTCATACGCAACAAGATGGACTTGACCATTTCTCCCTCTTTCAAGCATCATATATATGAAACATATTTTTTTACATATGTAGAGAATTCTACTTTTTCCGCAATTCATGTACTCTGGGAAAATAAATTATGTAACACCCATACCACTTATGTATGAAGCTGAACTTCTTACGTATACAGTGAGGGTTCTCCTTATTCCATATTCCAACATCCTGAATCATATTACCTATCACCTCAAGCTTCTTATATATTTTCTTATCTATCATAGTTAGCCTCATACATTTTCCAAAACTACAACTTTTGGACTTCTTATGTACTCAAGGAACTCCCAAAATTTGATCAATTTGAGTCTTCCAAACATCATATATATTCATTATAACCTATTACGTATCCAAGGAGCTTCAAGAATCTTCCACTTCTTCCATTCCAAAATGTTTTACATATACTAGGACCTTCATAACTTAGCCAATTTTCTGGAATTCCAGTGTATCCAGGATATTCCAAAAACTTTTGAATTAACTCTAGACTTACAAAAATACCTACCAGACTTCTTCCAAACCATACTTCTGGATCTCCAAGCTTTCATCTTCCAAATAGTTAATTATCCATTTTCCTCAAACTTCATATCCATGTATGAAAATGCTGTTATGCATTCTCAATCAACCCATATATGATTCCCAGGTGTCTAGTAACCATCTTATGCAACATCCATCACCACATCTTTGATGTTATCCTTAACAGCTTAAAACTTAAAACATCTAACAACCATTGTCAACACTGCTTCTACACATCCAATAGTTATTGTCAACAAATCCAACAAACAACCTTATGGTTGCAATGCATACAAAAGGTAGAAGAAATAAGGGGGAAATCTTAGAGTTCAATATGGATAAAGATTGAGTTGTAAGATTTGGGACTTGATTCTGTATACCATCTAAGCCTAAGATAAATGAGAAACTAGTGGATAATTCTCATAGATCAAATTATATATCCACCCTGGGAGCACAAAGATTTATATAGATCTCTGAGAGTATATCTGGTGGTATAATATAAAGAAAGAGATTGTTAAATATACATCAAAATGAGTGGTCTTGTTTCGTAACAACCCGAACTTTTCAATATGTAAAATTTCCTTCACAATATATATGTGCGTCATATTTAGGTATAATGTATAGTATAAATCACACACATTGACTAAGGAAAGAAAAAAATATTTTATTTCATCAATATAAAGAATTACATATGAATGATAAATACACTTCATAAAACTAAAAATAATACGATGGGATAACAAAAACAAATAAATAACATCAAAAGAATTTGAAAATCTATTGTGGTCTGTTGGAAATATCACTATTGTAAATAAAAATGTAAAAATAAATAAAACTATTATGAAAAAAGTGGCATTTTATAAATGAAATGTAAATAACCTTGATATGAAATTGATAAAATGAATAATGAAGAAAAAATAGGTATTTATAGGAAGTATAATAATTATATGACCGGTGAAATAATAATTGACAGTTGAAATAGTAACATGATCGTTGAGAGTAGTAAAATGCATAATAATTAATATTTGCCATGAATAAATAAATAAATAAATATAAATATCAAAATACCATAAACTATTATAGGAAGTATAATAATTATATGACCGGTGAAATAATAATTGACAGTTCAAATAGTAACATGATCGTTGAGAGTAGTAAAATGCATAATAATTAATATTTGCCATGAATAAATAAATAAATAAATATAAATATCAAAATACCATAAAATTATTTCTTAAATCATGCTACTAAAATTATATGTAAGTGTACATTTTTAACAAAGTATGTTTTAATTTATTTAGTAAACTATTATTTTATGTTAAAATTCTGACATTAAAATTACCTTATTTAAAAATTTATTTTGCTAAAATGGATTTCATTTTTGCAATCAACATGTTGAAATAATCTTAGGGTGATTTTTTGATACTTTTCTAAGAAAATGGTTTTTAAGTGAATAGTGAAAAATATAATTTTTATAAATATCATAAGTTTTATGACATAATTATGATGTGAATATGACTCAATGATTTATAAAATATTATTTAGGACTTAAAATTTATTTGATGTGTAAAATAATGCATTTAAAAATAATAAACTTAATTCTCAAACCTATAAATCAGTTTTGAAAACCAAAGTTATATTTTATTTGAATAAAACACTATATTTAATGTTTGGCTTCGTATAAAATATTTTCAGGATGCCCTTCAGTTTTGGGTGTATTTAAATGTCAAAGAAACCTAAATTTTTTAATCAAACACTAATAAAAGTTAAAATAATCAACATTATTCATGATCTTAATCCTAAATAATAAAATGATCAAGATTTTATTCAAAGATACCCCTACAACTTGGTTATCTAAACACCCCCACTCATTTTCCTCACTTATAAAACATTTTCCTTTGCCAAAGATCTACCCAAATCCCTAAAAAAAACTCTCCTATTTATGTTTCTAAGTCTCGATCTAACCAAAAGACCCGCTTGTTGAATTGATGTAGCTCGATTCATTTTGGATGATGTTGGAATGAATGCCTGTGGCTCATACTGAACATCAAGCCGCCACTCTTGCGGATAGAGCTCCACGATGAGCTCGTTGGGGGTTACAGGGGGCAACACACCCCATTTCTAGGGGTCTGGGGGTCTTTGAACCTCGGTCCAAATTTTGGGGCACTGTAACAACTCTGACTAAGTGTAGCAGAGATGACCGGGCGACACTGACAAGGCACTATAGCAGTCCGAACTTTAACACGACTGAATAGCAGCTCGGACTTTGGAGACGACAGTACTATAGAGCTATTGACTTCTTGCCACCGACCACTATAGCAGCTTTTACTTGGGTTGCCACAACACTATAGTATTGTGAACTTCCGGCCACCTTTTACTGTAGCATAGCGAACTTTCCGTGCGATTGGTGGCACAGTACTTCTTCATCTTTATTAGTTTATTTCGAGCTAGGGTTTCTGTGTGCGAAACTCTGTGATCTTCCTGTAAATTGTGCGTAACATCCCAGGTTTTTGAATCGGGTTGTAAATCACTCCCTTTTTCATTTTTTGAAATAGTGGTTATGCCATTTTCTAATTCGTTGATCGGAATCAAATTCCGAGAGTTCCATCACCTTTAAATGATGTTTTTTGGATGGGTCTATGGCTTTAACCAAAGCCTCAGGTGTTCAGAAGAGGTTTCGGGAGCGCCAAAGGCTAGATGGCATGTTCTGGAATATCAGGTCAGGGCGCATAGTTTAGGGTAAATCGTGCGGCCCCTTCCAGTTAATTGTGTGACACGTTCTTGAACTGCTGCACGGTTTGTGTAAACCATGCGAGGGAGGTTCACGGTCGTGTGTGGGTGTCTACAGTTGTTGCAGAGGCTTCCGCATGGTTTGCGCACGAGTACTTCCACTTAGACAGTACCTCAACATTGTAGCTCGCACAATTTACGCACGGTTTGACAAACCATGCGGCCTGTACAGGGTGTTTTTTTTCTTTTTCTTTTTCTTTCTCCTTTTCCCTCTCTTTCTCCTTGACCGCGTACAACAAGGGGGAGCTCCCTTTTTCCTCCCATGGTTTTGCTCTCAATCTCTTCACCGATTGTTCGTTCGTCGATCTGTTGGTGGCTATAAGACTGTGTCGGTAAGGCTTACCACACCCTTGCTTCTTTTCTCCTTTGTTTTCACCTCTCGGAGTGCTAAATATGTTTGAGTCGTTTCACCCTATTTTTAGGGCGTTGGACGAAAACTCAGATCTACTCCAATTCGCTTTGAATTGGAGATCGATATTGGACGATCTTACGTCTACGAGTCCAAGGTAAGTGGTGCATATCTTGATTTGTGTTTTCACGATCGTTTTAGGGGTGCAACTTTTAGCGCGCATTTGGGTATTTTGAGCAAGACTCATTTATATTTGTTTCTTCATATCAAAATGATCGTGAGACCCGCGGGATGTCATTAGGCATGCCCAATTCCATTTTCGCTCGAGCGAGGCCAGGTTAGAGGTTGTTACTCCTTGGGATGGTTTGGTTGAGGTGCCAAATACTTTTAAATCGAAGTGTTTTAATTGAACCGGCTTGGTTATTCCCATCTGAGGCATTCAAGTCCTCCAAATTGAATTATTATGTTTGTTTAGTTATGCAATTAAATATTATTAAATTGAATTGCCTGTTTAAAGTAAATTGTATATATATGTTTTGCATGAGATGAGTTGTTGGGACCCAAGGGGTCGTGACGGGCTTGGCCCGAGGTTGGGATGGCATGAACATTGGGATTGAGGCGATGCTAGTCATTTAGTTGGGCTTGGCTCGGATTGCTAGAGTGGTTTTGACCAAAAGATTGTGCGTCGTGGACGTCGGATTGAGGCGACAAGGCTGTCAGGTTGGGCATGACCCATGATATTAGGATGGCATGGCCATCGGACTTGAGCGACATGGTCGCAGGGGCATGGCGTGCCAATGATGATGTGAATTAGGATATTTTATTGGTGATTGTCGCTCACCTGTGATGGTCAAAGCATTGAATTGAGTCGTGTGCATACATTTTGACTTTGTGATGAGGTGGTTTTGACCACTCGTGTGGGTAGAGGCTCCCGCCAGTAGTGCGGCCTAGGACTTGTGATAGGGGTGCTTATCGTAGAAAGCCACGTGAAAGATGAGAAGCCTTCTGTTGATAGCGTTGAGGCTATCAGTTGAGGGTTGAGCCTCGCCGTGATTGAGGTCGTGAGACTAGATTTATTTTGAGGATAGATATCGTTGTCTCTGGTTGTCGGGCTTTGAATCAATGTGTGACTTCGAACAAGGGTCCAAGGGACCGGATTTTATTGCTTGGATGTGCCTTTGAGACGTCTGTACTTGTTGAGACATGAGGTGTCAAGAGGCACGTGGTGCCGGTTTACTTTTGAGGTGGAACCTGAGGGTTCACCTAGACTGTATGACATCAGAGGTACCTTGGGTCATGGGCCAAGGGCCTTCTCTCGACTTCTGGTATCCCGGCGTTGGCCAAGGTAGGAAAGCTTCCTGGTGGCCATTGAGCACCAGGGAAGCCCTTGTTTATTTACGTGTTGTGTTGCTTTATTTATTTATTATATCGCACATGCTTAAACACATATGCTAGGTATACACCATAGGTGGTATTCTACTGAGACAGGTTCTCACACCCTTCACGTGTCCTCTGGGACGCGTGTAGATTTTATGAATTTACGTTCAGGTAAAGGATCAGCCTCAGGAGCTGGATCTTAGTAGCAGCTTGCATGGAGTTTGGCACGAGACCTTGGGGTCGTGCCTAGTTGGAGATTTTGTTTAGTTTCCCTTTTCTGTATCAGCATGCTGCTTTGTACGTGTATATAGCTACAGTGGTCGACCATGGGTGACCCTCTCTTGTATATTGACATGTATGGCCTCTTATGAAATGCATGTTTTTCTTGTTTGTTTTAATAATAGCTACAAGTGGTGTGTTGGCATGCTGACATGTTTATTTATCTTCGCTGCTTCTGGTTATTTATTGCTTTCGCTATTTGTCGGTTATTGACTATGCTTCCGCTTTGCGGGTCTGGTTCGAATCTGCAGAGTCATTTATTTTTCGTTTTCTGTTATACATTATTACTCAGACCTATATTATATCATGCCAATAGGTTATATCCTCCCCACTATACCTCTTTACACCCTCACTGCTAGTCGACAGCCTTTGGCATTCAGGGAGGTGCGCCTAAGGCTCAGTGACCCACCGGCCCGAAAGCACTGTTCAGGTGGCTATTCGGGTCAGGACGCTACAAGTGGTATCAGGGCAATTCTTGACTAGGATTTAGTAGTAGTGTTTGGATGGCTACTAATGGGATCAAGACCACCTTTTCTTTTATGTTAATCTTATTGTTTGGGATATGGTAGACTGGAGATCAAGTTGTGATCAGAACTGGATTTCGAACTCATGTTTGGGTACATGCAGCCCCATGTACGAGGGATGAATCGAGTCTTGGGTGGGAATTGTTCAGTTTTTCTCAATTACAGTTGATATGATTTCCACCTCGATGGGTTACTTTGGAATGTGATGTTATTAGATTTGATATGTGACCCTTGACCTGGTGAGATAAGGGAGACCTTTGGACCTTGTTCCAATGAGGCAAGGTGTGATTGCTTGCTTGTTTGGCTTTTGATAGGCACGTTTTATGGTACTTCAATTTTATAAATGCATGTATGCTTTATAAAGTGTTCATACCATATGATAAATATCAAAGGGCTTGATGAATGTGATATGCCATGATATGCAATTGTTTATGCCGTGTGATATATATATATATATATATGAAATTGCATGTGATGTGAAAGTTAAGTCTGGCTCTTATAAGAGAAGGCATGTGGTACAATGTGGGGTGATTTTTATCACTAGGTTGGGCGATTTGCTCGTCGGAATTGAGGCAATGTTGGTTGTCAGGACAGATTTGGCTCGGGGTACTATTGATACTTGGCTCTGTTGAGGGCGGGTAAGGAGGCTATGAGGCCGGGATGTTGTGTGGCATGGTTTCGGTGGGAGAGCGTAAGGGTATAGAGGATGCGTTGTCTTGTACTGCTTTCCCTATTTGCGTTATATATATTTGTTATATATATGGGCTGTCTGACCATTTATGGTATTCAGCGGGTTCCTCCTGGACGGCTCGGATGGAGCGTCAAGCGGGTGATGGATCAGTGTCGTAGGAGTACGAGCAGGTTGAGGCCTCTGAGGTTCAAGAAGAGCAGGTACATGCTCCAGTACAGGCAGGGAAGCCACCAGATTTTGCAGTGTTTGGGTCGTGGCTCGACGAGCAACTCCGAGCGAGCCTGGTGCGGGTTCTCCAGGGCATCGACTGGGGTGCTTAGGGAGCAGATCCCTCTATGGCTTACCTTACTCGGGAGTTTCAGTCGCTACACCCATCTCCTTTCCAAGGTGAGGGTGGACCTCAGGCTCCTGAAAATTGGATTGAGAGCATGCAGATGATTTTCGAGCAGCTCGAAATGCCTCCAGGGCGAAGGGTCAAATTGACTACGTACATGCTCAGAGGGCCAGCTATGTGCTGGTGGGACGTGCAAGTGAAAGCTAGTAGACACGAGGGACTGGCCTGGAGGGACTTTGAGACCAGGTTCTTCGAGCATTTCTTTCCAGAGACGCTGAGAGCTGAAAGAGTTCGGGAGTTCTTAAGCCTTCAGCATGGCGATATGTCCGTCATGGACTATGTAGCAGCGTTCACTGAATTGTCTCACTTCGCACCCGACATGGTGAGCAACGACAACTCCAGGGTGAGGCACTTCGAGGATGGTTTACGGCATGTCATTCGGGTGAAGGTAAACATCTTTAGATTGACATCATTCCCCGAGGCGGTGAACCAGACGCTCATAGCAGAGGGAAACCTGACGGATAGGCCTTACTCGAGCCGAGCAGCGGCTTCAGGTGATGCGGGACCTCGTAGTGCCATATGTGACACGGGCTCGAGGCAGGCACCGATGCGGTGCGGGGTGTGAATGGGTGGCTGGTATGACACGGGAGCACCTGGTAAGGTGCATGAGTGATAATGCATCACAAGAGGACCATGGGTCTGGGAATTGGTCATTGGACCTTTGATTGCTTTGAGTTTTGGTCGGATTGTGACCGAGTCAGGCAATTCCTAAGGTGGGGAGCCCCCCTTGAGGCAATTGGTTTATACCCTTGAGACTAGGGTAGTTCAGGTTAGCTTTTAAAGGGATGAGTATGTTCGGTACCATCTTCATGTTTCGTTTTATAACTCGAGGGGGCAAGCTATATTAAGGTGGAGAGATTGTAACGTCCTGAGTTTTTGAATCGGGTTGTAAATCAATTTTTGAAATAGTGGCTATGCCATTTTCTAATTCGTTGATCATAATCAAATTCTGAGAGTTCCATCAGCTTTAAATGATGCTTTTGGATAGGTTTATGGCTTTAGCCGAAGCCTCGGGTGTTCGGAAGAGGTTTCGGAAGCGTCGGAGGCCAAATGGTCTGTTTTGGAATAGTAGGTCAGGTCGCACGATTTAGGGTAAATCGTCTAGCCCCTTCCAGTTAATCGTGCAGTGCGTTTTTGAACTGTAGCATGGTTTGTGTAAACCGTGTGAGGGAGGCGCACAGACGTGCGTGGGTGTCTGCAGTTGTTGCAGAGGCTTCCGCACGATTTGTGCACGGTTAGAGAAAACCATGCAGAAGGTTGCACGAGTACTTCCACTTAGGCGGTACCTTAACACTGTAGCTCGCTCGGTTTACCACACCCTTGCTTCTTTTCTCCTTTGTTTTCGCCTCACAGAGTGCTAAATTCGTTTGAGCCGTTTCGCGAAGGCATTAAACGGAAACTCAAATCTACTCCAATCCGCTTCGAATTGGAGCTCGATATTGGACAAGCCTACGTCTACGAGTTCAAGGTAGGTGGTGCATATCTTGATTTGTGTTTTCACATTCGTTTTGGGGGCGCGACTTTTAGCGCGCATTTAGGTATTTTGAACGAGACCCATTTATATCTGTTGTTTCGTATCAAAATGATTGTGAGACCCATGGGATGTCGTTGGGCATGCCCAATTCCATTTTCGCTCGAGTGAGACCGGGGGTTAGAGGTCGTCGCTCCATGGAGTGGTTTGGTCGGGGGTGCCAAATCCTTTTAAATTGAAGTGTTTTAATTAAATTGGCTTGGTTATTCCAATATGAGGCATTCGTCCTCCATATTGAATTATTATGTTTGTTTAGTTATGCAATTCAATATTATTAAATTGAATTGCTTGTTTAAAGTAAATTGTATATATATATGCTTTGCATGAGATGAGGTGTTGGGACCCAACGGGTCGTGACGGGCTTAACCCGAGGTTGGGATGGAACGACCATCGAGATTAAGCTGATGTTAATTGTCTGGTTGGGCTTAGCCCGGATTGCTTGAGTGGTTTTGACCACAGGATTGGGCGTCGTGGACGTCGAATTGAGGCGATGAGGCCGTTAGGTTGGGTATGACCCGTGATATTGGGATGGCATGGTCATCGGACTTGAGCGACATGGTCACAAGGGCACAAGGTACTAGTGTTTGTGTGGCTTAGGATATTTTATTGGCAATTGTCGCTCATCCGTGATGGCCAAAACGCCGAATTGAATCGTGTGCACACAGGTTGACTCCTTGATGAGGTGGTTTTGACCACTCGTGTGGGTAGAGACCCCCGGTAGTGCAACTTAGGACTTCTGATAGGGGTGCTCGTCGTAGAAAGTCACGTGGAAGGTGATGAGCCTTCGATTGATAGCGGTGAGGCTATCGATTGGGGGCTGAGGCTCGTTGTGATTGAGGTCACAGGCCTGGATTTATTTTGAGGGCACATACCATTGTGCCTCTGGTTGTCGAGCTTTGAGCCGACGTGTGCTTTCGAGCAGGGGTCCAAGGGACTGAATTGTATTGCTTGGATGTGCCTTCAGGACATCGATACTTGTTGAGACACGAGATGTCAAGGGGCACGTGGTGTCGGTTTACTTTTAAGGTGGAACTTGAGGGTTCACCTGGACTATATGACATCAGAGGTACCTTGGGCCATGGGCCAAGGGACTTCTCTTGACTTCTGGTATTCCGACGTTGGCTGAGATAGGTGATGGCTTCCTGGAGGCTGTTGAGCACAAGGGAAGCCCCTGTTTATTTACACGTTGTACTGCTATATTTATTTATTATACCACACCTGCTTAAACACATATGCTAGGTACGCACCATCGGGTGGTATCCTACTGAGACTAGTTCTCACACCCTACACAGGTCCTCTGGGACGCGTGTAAATTTTATGAATTTACATTCAGGTAAAAGATCAACCTCAGAAGCTGGATCTTAGTAGAAACTTGCATGGAGTTTGGCACAGGACCTTGGGGCCATGCCTAGTTGGAGCTTTTGTTTACCTTCCCTTTTCTGTATCAACATACTGCTTTGTACATGTATATAGTTACAATGGTCAGTCATGGGCGACCTTTTTCAGCATGTTGCTTTAATTCTCCTCTCACCCTTTTAACAACATAAATAATCTTTAAAGTAAATTAAAAAAATAGTATAACTCTACATTAATTTTTTAATAAAACTTAAATATTTATTAGTTTTCATTTTATTTTTAAACTCTCTTTAAAACATTATTCACCCTTGGTAGTTTTACACCACCTAAGTGAATGGCGATGTTTTATTTTCACTCAGGACCACCATAAATGCTTTGAAAAGGATTCTAATATATAGATATAATATTAATAATCAAATAAAGTTTTTTTAATATTTTATAATGGTAAAATAAGAATTTTATTAAAATTTTAAAGATAATTCGTCACGGTCGGTTAAAGCGTCTAAAACAAGCTGAGGAAAATTCTCTAAATTATAACTATCTACTGAACTATTGAACTCTCGCTTCTATAATGACATAAATACTATACAAGGACACTTTTTGAGCCTAAAGAACCATTGGATCATGACTATCTTTTTTGTCACCATTACATCGAAACAGATTTTGTATCATGAACCAAACCGCAAAATGATTGATGCAATCAATATTAATTTAATAAATGAATAAAAAACAATAATAAATAGATCACACGAGATGAAATAAATATGAAAATGGTTCTGAATAAGTAAATAATGAAGGTAACCTGACTATTTAAGAAGAAAGAAAAAGAGAGACAGAAATAAACAGATAAAAGGATGCGCGATATCATGTGATCCAAACCCGATTGCATGATTATGCTGCTCGATCCCTAGGACCATGCAGGCCACTCTAACCACCAAACCCATAATACATGATCATGTTGCATGGTCTTTAGGATCATGCACTGACCGTTCACCCCTCACTACCTCAACCAGATGACCTGCACAATCCTGATACACAGTTCTCGGGACTGCCCTCCCGACCATGTAGTTTTCACTGCTCCACCAAAAACTCTAAATTCGATCAAGAAATCACCAAAACTCAGAGGACTTATTTATCAAATTTGGGACAACACAATTTGCAAACCCGTGGTCTAGTTGATCTACATGCAACACCAGTCCATAAAGATCGGGCTGATAAGCTATAGTTCAGCATGAGTCCAAACATTTCTTCTTCCCAAATCACTACGCATGCAAATTCTGTTCCTGGTTCAGGTCAACACACCGTCTTGGTCGAGCCCTTGATACACAAAGCATCTCCACTACATGAGATAACCCAAGCAGAATCAATAACATTTCTATTCAGCACCGTGCAATGAGATGAATTAGTCACACCAGATTTTCTGAGACAAATCACCCGTCTTGTACAAGATTCGGCTTCATTTATGGCCGCTTGTTCCAGCACTACTCCAGGAGCTTGACTGTAGCACTACATTCACCCTCATGCAGTGCCTGAAGCACACCCAACAACCTGAACAGTTCGTCCATATGAAGTCTAGTGGAGCCCCAACACACGTCCCTATATGAATCAACATGCAACTCGCTTTCCCCTTTATCTTTGTTGGAACCCATTTAAGTGTAAATGGGTGAGTCCCACATCGGACTTACCCGTCTTGTATATTGGTTTCCTAATCTATAAAAGAATATTCTCACCTCACATTGAGGTAAGGGGAATTCACCCATCTACATGGTATCAGAGGGATTTTTATCCCGAACCCTCCCTCCCTTGCGGATTCCCGGCGTCCTCCCGGCCCCGCCTCTCTCCCTACTGCCCTAGCCATTCCCGGCGGGCCTCCTCTCCTGTCCCGGCGCAGCCCTCTTGCCCAGCTCCTCTCCGGCCTGCCCATTCCCGGCGGCCCTCCCTCCCAGGACGCTCCCTCCCAGCGGCTCCCCGCGGCTCCCGACGCCCTCACCCGCGCGGCCCCCGTCCCAGCGACCCTCTCTCCCCGGCGGCCCTCTCCCCGGCGGCCCTCTCTCTCCCCGACGCGGCCCGCGCCTCCTCCGTCGGCTCCTCCCTGCGGACTTCCTCCCCGACGGCGCTCCCTCCCCGCGGCTCCCCGCGGCTCCCGACGCCCTCACCCGCGCGGCCCCCGTCCCGACGACCCTCTCTCCCCGGCGGCCCTCTCCCCGGCGGCCCTCTCTCTCCCCGACGCGGCCCACGCCTCCTCCGTCGCGCTCCTCCCTGCGGACTTCCTCCCCGACGGCGCGGCCCCTCCCGCTCGGGACTCTTCCGCTCGCGGCTCCTCCTGCGACCAACCCTCCGCCGCGGCTCCCTTCCCAGCGCCCCGGCCTCCTGCCCTCGGCCCGACGCCCGCGCCCTAGCCTCAGCGCCCCCCCCCCCTCCCGGCGCTCTTTCTCTCGACGTGGCTCCCGGCCCCAGTTCCGGCGCCCTCCCACAGCGCGCCCATTCCCAGCCGCGCCCTCAACCTCGCCGGCCTCTCGCCCGGCGCCCGCGCCCTAGCCCCTGTGCCTGCGCCCCCGCAGCGCCCCTGCCAGGCCGCTTCCCTTCCACCTGGCGACTTCCGGCCGCCAGGTCCAGCGCCCATCCCCCATGGACACCTCATCCGTTCTTCCGTCCTTGATCACGGCCTCCTCATGGCTTGTTGATGACCGCCTGGATGCCACAAACTTCTCCGTCTGGCGGAAGACAGTCTTGATGTCCCTCCGCGGCATGGGACTTCATTCTCATCTTGAGAAACCCCCCCTGCCCTCACTGACCCCAAATTCGATTCTTGGCAGCTGGCGGACAGCAAAATCTTCGCCTTACTGGTCAACTCCATGGACCGGTCCGTGAAGGATGTCACCAGGACTGCCAACACAGTCAAAGAGATATGGGATTCCTTGATTGTAATGTTCTTCGAGACCAATAACTTGGCTCGGGTCTCAGATGTTCTACAGCGTCTCTCCCACATCCGCCAGCAGGACCGGACCTTTCCAAACTATTTCATGGAATGGAAGGGTCTCCGCGACGAGCTGCAAGAACTTTGGCCTATTCCTCAGACTCCGGCAGAGGCGCAGACTCAACGGGACCAGCTATGCCTCTTCAATCTCTTGAATGGCCTCGCACCGGACTACGCCACGACGGCTACTGAGATGCTCGCCAGCCCGTCTACACTGGATATCCCGCAGGTCTATCATCGCCTGCAGAAGGCTCATCAGGCCCTTGCCCCACCCGTTCCCATCCTGGATCACACTGCGCTCCTAGGCCGTGGTGGTGGCTGCCCTACCGGCCCACGAGGACGCGGCCGTGGAGATGGCCGACCTCGCCCCCTCTGCCAGCACTGCGGCAAACTCGGCCATCTGATAGCCCGCTGTTGGGTCCTACATGGTCGTCCCGATTCGCACCCCCGGCAGGGCCAGACTGCGATCCGCGATGCATCATCACCTGCTGCTCTTTCCCCATCATTGGATCTTTCGCTGGCTGAGCTCCAGCTGATTCACGATCACCGGGCCACCACCATGCCGGGATCTTCCTCCGCTTCTCTTGCCCATTCCGGGGGTCCCACTGCTCTTCTCAGTCATCGCACCCCTGCATGGATGCTTGACTCAGGTGCGTCTGACCACCTCACCGGGGATGCAGGTATACTCTCCGATTATCGCCCTTATAGTGGATCCTCGGCCATCACTGTTGCTGATGGCTCCACTCTCCCCATCGCCGGCTTTGGCACCTGTTCCCTTTCCTCCTCCCTTCACCTCTCCTCGGTGGCTCATGTTCCCTGCAGTCCATTTCACCTACTTTCCATCAGCAAGCTAACCAAGGACCTCAACTGTAATGCCATATTTACCTCGTCTTCTGTTGTGTTTCAGGAACGGACGACGAACCGGGAACTTGGTAGAGGCCAGCTTCGGGATGGGGTGTACATGTTCGATGGCCCGACTTCCATCGCCTGCGCGTCTGTCCCTGCTCGTGCCGCCGACCTCCATTCTCGGTTGGGCCACCCCTCCGCCACAGCACTTCATCAGCTCTTTCCCGATATTAGCCCCCGTTTATCTTTTCCTTGTGAGTCGTGTCGGTTTGCGAAACACCATCGCACATCCTATCCTCCTCGAGTTGACACATGGGCCGCCCAACCCTTTGATTTGGTGCATTCTGATGTATGGGGTCCCTGTGCCACCTCGAGTCAATCCGGCTATAAATATTACATTTCTTTCATCGATGATTATTCCCGTATGACATGGCTCTACCTTCTTCGAGATCGAACAGAGGTTCTCTCAACCTTTCAGACATTTTTTCAGGAAATTCAGACACAGTTTTCTATCACTGTGAAATGTCTTCGATCTGACAATGGGCGAGAATACTTATCCACTCATTTTCAGCAGTTTATGAGGGCCCACGGCGTCATCCATCAGACCTCCTGTCCTGATACCCCTCAGCAAAATGGGGTGGCCGAGCGCAAACACCGACATATCTTGGAAATCGCTCGTGCCCTCCTCTTCCACCGCCAGGTACCTATTCTCTTCTGGGGGGATGCCATCCTCACTGCTACTTACCTTCTCAATCGTCTTCCCTCCTCCATCCTTCAGGGGGAGACTCCTTTTCATACCTTGTTTCCCTCTCTCCATCCTCACTCCCTTCCACTCCGCGTTTTCGGATGTCTCTGTTATGTCCGGGACACTCGCCCAAATCTCTCCAAACTATCACCCAAATCCCTTCGCTGCATTTTTCTCGGTTATTCCCGCACTCAGCGCGGGTACCGATGCTTCTCTCCAGACCTCCGCCGGTATATCACCTCTGCCGACGTATCGTTTGTCGAGAGCTCTCCTTTCACTCTCCCCTCTCCTCCTCCTGACACTACCATCGATGATTGCCTTCCGCTCATGGTTCACCCACCTCTGGTGTCTCCTCCGACCGGTCATCTCTTTGGACAGACCTACTCTCATCGTCCTTCCGCTGTACCCCTCATCCCGGCCGAGGAAACCATTGTTCCCGCTTCGACTGATGTTTCTGACACAGCTCCCAGCGATGTACCGATTGCGCTCCGGAAAGGTACTCGATCCTGTCAGACTACTCCTCTCTTTGTATCTTCTTACAGGGGTCTGTCAGCTCTGGAGACCGTGTCGCTTCCTCGAACAGTCGGTGAAGCCAAATCTCACCCCGGGTGGCTAGCCGCAATGCGGGATGAATTGCAGGCTCTGGATGCCAACCATACTTGGGATCTTGTTCCCCTTCCGGCAAACAAACAGGCGGTCGGCTGTAAATGGATCTTCACAATCCGTCTCAATCCTGATGGCTCTCTCTGTCGCCTCAAAGCCCGGCTTGTCGCCAAGGGCTTTGCTCAGACATATGGCGTCGACTACTTTGAGACCTACTCTCCCGTCGCCAAGATGGCCTCTGTCCGCCTCTTCATCTCTCTGGCTGCTCATCACCACTGACCGCTTCATCAACTCGACGTTAAGAATTCTTTTCTCCATGGCTCTCTTGACGAAGAAGTCTACCTGCAGCAGCCCCCTGGTTTCTCTGCCTCTGGTGCCGACTCCCATGTCTGTCGTCTCCGTCGCTCCCTCTACGGCCTCAAACAGTCTCCTCGCGCCTGGTTTGGCCGCTTCAGCACTGTCGTCACCGCCTTTGGCCTCTCTCGAAGTATGAAAGATCACACCGTCTTCTTCCGTATGACGGGACACGGCTGTATCTTGCTTGTAATGTATGTTGATGACATCATCATCACAGGGAGCGACTCCAGAGGCATCACCAGCCTCAAGACGCATCTTCACCAGCACTTTCACACCAAAGATCTTGGTCCCCTCACCTACTTTCTTGGCATCGAGGTCTCCCGAACTACGGACACTATCTCTATCTGCCAGCGCAAGTATGCTCTAGATATCTTGCAGGATGCCGGGTTGAGCACCGCCACCTCAGTTGACACTCCCCTGGAGCATGGGGAACGCTCCCTTCATGCCGACTCGGAACTCTTTCCTCATCCCGAGAGCTATCGACGCTTGGTCGGTAAACTCAACTACCTCACCATGACGCGTCCCGACATTGCCTGTGCCGTTGGCAAAGTAAGCCAGTTCATGGAATTCCATTTTCAGAACAAAATTCTTGTGGTGTTCCTGGGATTGTCTTCTCCCACCGAATTCCATTTTCAGAACAAAATTCTATGAACTCATGACTGCTATACTCTCCACCGTTGTCAGACCTCAAACATTTCAGCTTTGCTCCTGACTCGTTTTCCACAATGACTTTCCACTTTTGAAACATCTTAAACACATCAGATTTATTCTTCAGAAAGTAAACCCATACCTTCCTTGTTGAGTCATCGGTGAATGTCACATAATATTGTGACCCTTCGAGGGATGGTACTGGTGCAGGCCCCGAAACATCTGTATGCACCAGGTCCAGCTTTCCAGCCTTCGGTGTTCTGCCTCCTTTTGCAAAGGACACCTTCTTCTGCTTTCCAAAGATGCAATCTTCACATAAGCCTACTTCCACCGACTTCAGCTCTGGTAGCAACCCTTTTGTTGTCAGCACCTTCATCCCATTTTCACTCATGTGGCTGAGTCTGTAGTTCCACCCTCATAGCAAGGGGCACCGCCCTTATGCTATCTCCACAAGACTTCACCACCAAGGACCTGCCAGAAACCCGAACCACTGGAACTAAAAACTGTACCCAACCCGCGACAACAAAAATAACCAAGTATACTTACACCCAAGGGTGTAAGTAGGGTGTGATCCAATGCCCAATAGGATACCACCACTAATAGATTCTATGTGATAAGCATTTAATGACGAAAAGAATGCAAGTTTTCAAAAACATGAGATGCTAGTTAAAATTTCTAAAAGATGCAACATTAAATAAAAACAGTTTTCAGGTGGGATAATTTAAAGAATAAAACCATTTAAAATAAATACCATAGCTACTAAATTTTCCAGCCTCTCATACCGTATACCGATGGTAAGAACAAAATATCCAGTGAGCACAAGCAATAGGAAATAACCCCTAGGCACTAGCTAGCTGTGGGTCCCCGGTACCTCGTATCTCGGTGAGAGTAACGATCACAAATATCCATTCTCGTGCACGAGCCACTAGTAGGGAACATACCCATAACCTAGTGGTCCCCAATAATCATCATCATAGTTTAGTTAGAGTTGTAAGCGTCAATCTTGCTAAGTGAAACTGAGGCCAAACCTCACAGATTCACTAGCATACTAGTACACGTCCACCCACCTAGATACCCGGGTTTTCCCATTGTGCTCAAACAAGTTCAACAAGTCAAGATATATAATTTGCACATGAAAATATCATTTCCATATCAAAAATTTACCAAAAAAACCACATGTATACCACACAAGTCACAAAAGTACACTTTTCATTCAAATTGATTTTGAAATCTGACTCATACAAAAATAACCCACATCACTCTTCACATTACATTGACACTTCCAAAAATCCTTTAAACAATTTTTATAAACCATTCCAAGACATTATAACTCACATAACAGCCCACTCAAATAACATATAATACCACTTTCATCAACAAAATTCAATTTTCACAACACACTCACACAAAACAGCCCACAACCATGTTTTGCAGCTCTCTTCCCATTTTCTAAAACATTTCAGCACTTTATAAAGCATTCTAAAAAAATATTTGAAATCTTAAATAACCACCATACCTTTCAAAAACCCCATATTAGGTGAACACACCCCCCAAACAGTACATATACACTCTTTTATCCACTTTGTTTAACCAAACAAAACATTCACAATTTTCATAAAACAACTCAAGGGGTGTAACTATGCCTTGCACACAAAACCCATTTCAAAACCCCCATTTAAGACCAAAACCATACCAATTCCTATCAAAAATAGAATTGTAATTCCTAGATACATTTATAAAAACACATTCAAGTGTTATAAAATAACCTTGAATAATACCACAAAAGATACAAATGAAAACACATATTTTCCTAAAATGACCTCAAGAAGTATAACAATGTTTTACACATCAAACCTATTCAAAAACCTTCTTTTTAAGACTACATGACACTAGTAAATTACCAAACCAGAATTGGAAGGCTAAACAAGATTTAATAAACCAATTTCATATGTTATAAACCACACCCAAATAAAACCCCGTGAGTTACACATGAAAACACCCAATTTCATGTTAAAAAGTGACTATAAAATTTAACACATGACCAAATCAATCATAAACAGTTTTCGCACCACACCCAACATATGAGGAATATGAAAAAAATTTAAATACAGCAATCTAACTCATCACTAATTGTTTACATATGGAACCACCTACCTTTTGAGTCAAAACCCTTGAATCTTGGTGCGAAACCTCAACCACACCTCCGTCGCACCACAAGGATGTGAAAACAAACCCTAAACCATAATATTTCACCAAAAATACCCCAAATCAAACCCTAGGTATGAACCCTAACATCTGGACACTCTATAAATTTATGAAAGTGGGAGGAAACCCTAAAGAGAAGGAAGGAATTGAATAGAGAAACACATACCCAAAATAATCTTGAAGAAAATGACTCAAAATCCACCAGCATCTGAATTTTAAAACATCCAACCATTCATGGTAGGTTCAAACAAAGATTAGGAGATATTTTAGAAACTGGAATGGGGCAAAAAGAGTAAAAATAGAAGAAGTTATTAAAGGATCAATTTACCTCTCCAAATCTGGACGATTTCTGAAATCCAGTGAATTTTCAACCAGTTTCGTGATTCTATCGAGCTCCAAATTATGGTAGGAGGGAATGGAGTCGTGCCTTAGGTAAGTGGGCTCGGGTGAGAGTTGGAATCACCAAAAAAACGCAAATAGTTAAGGATATATTAAAGAATTAAAATTTATTTTTAATACAGAAAATGGGCTTTCGGGCAGGCCCAATCCCTTACCTAAAAACCCTAATCGACCATGATTATGGATTTATAAATGGTCAAAATTAATATGGTGGTGTTAATAGGTCAGGGGATGACAATTAGGAATTAGAATGGATGAAAAATGTTGAAAAATGAAGGAGTTATAAAGGAATCAAAATTTATTTTTAAATCTGGAATTGGGCTCACGGTTTGGCCCAATTCATAAAAACTCCCCCATTCCTCCATAAATGCTTGAGAAACCCTCAAAACAAAGAATGAATGGAAATTAAATGGAATTTAACTTTAAAATAAGTCATATATGTGACAGTCTAGCATCATGATATCAGAAGAAGAAGAAACACCGAGCCCAAAGCTCTCCACAACAGATACAGATATGAAACTATGCGTAACACCCGTATCAAAAAGTATTGAAGACAAGACAGAAGTTACTAGAATAGTACCTCTGACTGTAGAAGGTCCAGGATCCTGCTTCTACTAGGTCTGTTGCACTGCATATGCCTGCCTAGTACTGCGGCCCTACGACACAACCTGGCTACCCTGAGCTGTCCCGCCCTGCAGCCTCTGCGATCCTGGTGTCTGGATACCACGACCACGACCACCCTCTCTGCCTGCACGCCCTGACGTATTCCAATTTCCTAACTGGTAAGAAGCCACTGGTCCTACTCCCGCACGCGGAGTCTGCACAAAACCCTTTTCACTATCCACTGGTGAAAACGCCCTGCAAAAGCGCTGCAGATGACCCATCTTACCGCAAGCTCGGCACTCCACTGGGTCTCGTGGATACTGCGGTCTCTTGTGCCCCTCCCTACCACACTGGTAGCAAATAACCTGGCCACCTGAAGCATTATTCGGACTGGTACTTCTGCCCTGAGAGAAGTCTATCTGTCTCTTCCTCTTGCCAGCAGAAATAGTACCAGTAACTCATGCTGAACCGCCCTGGCCCACACCACTAGATTCACGCAGGTTCCTCTCTGTAATCAGTGCCTGGTTCATGATGGCGTGTACAGTAGGCAACCTAAAAACATTCACCAGCGCTCAGATGTCATACCGAAGACCATCCTCAAAACTTTTGGCTCTCAGCGTCTCATCACCCACAAGAACGGGTGTAAAGCACTGAAGCTCCGTAAAATGAGCAGAATAGTCCATCACTGACATAGCTCCCTACTGCAGATTCATGAACTCTCGAGCTCTATCTTCCCTCAGCATCTCGGGAAAGAAGAAGTCATAGAAGACTGCCTGAAAATCTTCCCACGCCATGTCTCTGTGATGCTCTGACTGGGTGGTAACATTCAACCACCTCTTGGCGGAATCACGCAGCATGTAAGTCGCGAGCTTGACCCTCCGCCCTGGAGGCATCTCAAGATGCTCGAAAATAGTCTGCATCGATCCTAGCCAAGACTCCGCAGCCTGCGGTCCGCCATCCCCTGAAAACATAGGCATATTCTACTGCTAGAAGATACGAGTCAGCTCAGCCATAGATGTAGCAGCCTGCGGTGCTCCCTGAAAGGTCTGCATAAACCGCATAGAACCTTCACAGAACTGCGCCTCCACGCCTTTGTCCGGTATAACAGCTGGTGCCGCATCTGGCTCTGCTAGAGGATCCACTGGTAGCCCATGGCCCACCATCTCCGGAGTATAATTGTCGTCGCTCTCCCGGCATACAACTCATGGTCGTATACCGATGGTAAAAACAAAATATCCAGTGAGCACAAGCAATGGGAAATAACCCCTAGGCACTAGCTAGCTGTGGGTCCCAGGTACCTCGTATCTCGGTGAGAGTAACCATCACAAATATCCATTCTCGTGCACGATCCACTAGTAGGGAACATACTCATAACCTAGTGGTCCCCAATAATCATCATCATAGTTTAGTTAGAGTTGTAAGCGTCAATCTTGCTAAGTGAAACTGAGGCCAAACCTCACAGATTCACTAGCATACTAGTACACGTCCACCCACCTAGATACCCGGGTTTTCCCATTGTGCTCAAATAAGTTCAACAAGTCAAGATATATACTTTTCACATGAAAATATCATTTCCATATCAAAAATTTACCAAAAAGACCACATGTATACCACACAAGTCACAAAAGTACACTTTTCATTCAAATTGATTTTGAAATCCGACTCATACAAAAATAGCCCACAACACTCTTCACATTACATTGACACTTCCAAAAATCCTTAAATTTTTTTTATAAACCACTCCAAGACATTCTTAATCACATAACAACCCACTCAAATAACATATAATACCACTTTTATCAACAAAATTCAATTTTCACAACACACTCACACAAAACAGCCCACAACCATGTTTTGCAGCTCTCTTCCCATTTTCTAAAACATTTCAGCACTTTATAAAACATTCTACAAAAATATTTGAAATCTTAAATAACCACCATACCTTTCAAAAACCCATATTAGGTGAAAACACCCCCCAAAAAGTACATATACACTCTTTTATCCACTTTGTTTAACCAAACAAAACATTCACAATTTTCATAAAACAACTCAAGGGGTGTAACTATGTCTTGCACACAAAACCCATTTCAAAACCCCCATTTAAGACCAAAACCATACCAATTCCTATCAAAATAGAATTGGAATTCCGAGATACATTTATAAAAACACATTCAATTGTTATAAAATAACCTTGAATAATACCACAAAAGATACAAATGAAAACACACATTTTCCTAAAATGACCTCAAGAAGTATAACAATGTTTTACACATCAAACCTATTCAAAAACCTTTTTTTTAGGACCACATGACACTAGTAAATTACCAAACTAGAATTGGCAGTCCAAACAAGATTTAATAAACCAATTTCATATGTTATAAACCACACCCAAATAAAACCCCGTGAGTTACACATGAAAACACCCAATTTCATGTTAAAAAGAGACTATAAAATTTAACACATAACCAAATAAATCATAAACAGTTTTCGCACCACACCCAACATATGAGGAATATGAAAAATTGTTAAATACAGCAACCTAACTCATCACTAATTGTTTACACATGGAACCACCTACCTTTTGAGTCAAAACCCTTAAATCTTGGTGAGAAACCTCAACCGCACCTCTGCCGCACCACAAGGATGTGAAAACAAACCCTAAACCATAATATTTTACCAAAAATACCCCAAATCAAACCCTAGGTATGAACCCTAACATCTGGACACTCTATAAATTTATGAAAGTGGGAGGAAACCCTAAAGAGAAGGAAGGAATTGAAGAGAGAAACACATACCCAAAATAATCTTGAAGAAAACGACTCAAAATCCACCAGCATATGAATTTGAAAACATCCAACCATTCATGGTAGGTTCTAACAAAGATTAGGAGATCTTTTCGAAACAGGAATGGGGCAAAAAGAGTAAAAATAGAAGAAGTTATTAAAGGATCAATTTACCTCTCCAAATGTGGACGATTTCTGAAATCTAGTGAAGTTTCGACCAGTTTCGTGATTTTATCGAGCTCCAAATTGTTGTAGGAGGGAATGGGGTCGCGCCTTAGGTAAGTGGGCTCGGGTGAGAGTTTGAATCACAAAAGAAACGCAAATAGTGAAGGAGATATTAAAGAATTAAAATTTATTTTTAATGCAGAAAATTAGCTTTCGGGCAGGCCCAATCCCTTACCTAAAAACCCTAATCGACCATGATTATGGATTTATAAATGGTCCAAATTAATATGGTGGTGTTAATAGGTCAGGGTATGACGATTAGGAATTGGAATGGATGAAAAATGTTGAAAAATAAAGGAGTTATAAAGGAATCAAAATTTATTTTTAAATCTGGAATTGGGCTCACGGTGTGGCCCAATTCATAAAAACTCCCACATTCCTCCATAAATGCTTGGAAAACCCTCAAAACAAAGAATGAATGGAAATTAAATGGAATTTAACTTTAAAATAAGTCATATATGTGACAATCTAGCGTTATGATATCAGAAGAAGAAGAAACACCGAGCCCAAGGCTCTCCACAACGGGTACAGATATGAAACTATGCATAGCACCCGTATCAAAAAGTACTAGAGACAAGACAGAAGCTACTAGAATAGTACCTCTGACTGTAGAAGGTCCGGGATCCTACTTCTGCTGGGTCTGTTGCACTGCATATGTCTGCCCAGTACCGCGGCCCTGCGACGCAACCTGGCTACCCTGAGCTGTCCCGCCCTGCTGCCTCTGCGATCCTGGTGTCTAGATACCACGACCACGACCACCCTCTCTGCCTCCACGCCCTGACGTATTCCAATTTCATGACTGGTAAGAAGCCACTGGTCCTACTCCCACACGCGGAGTCTACACAGAACCCTTCTCACTAGCCACTGGTGAAAACGCCCTGCAAAAGCTTTGCAGATGACCCATCTTGCCGCAAGCTCGGCACTCCACTGGGTCTCGTGGATACTGCGGTCTCTTGTGCCCCTCCCTACCACACTGGTAGCAAATAACCTGGCCACCTGAAGTATTATTCTGACTGGTACTTTTTCCCTGAGATAATTCTATCTGTCTCTTCCTCTTGCCAGCAGAAATAGTACCAATAACTCGTGCTGAACCGCCCTGGCCCACACCACTAGATTCACGCAGGTTCCTCTTTGTGATCAGTGCCTGGTTCACGATGGTGTGTACAGTAGGCAACATAAAAACATTCACCAGCGCTCAGATGTCATACCGAAGACCATCCTCAAAACTTCTGGCTCTCAGCGTCTCATCACCCACCAGCACGGGTGCAAAGCACTGAAGCTCCGTAAAACGAGCAGAATAGTCCATCACTGACATAGCGCCCTACTACAGATTCATGAACTCTCGAGCTCTATCTACCCTCAGCATCTCGGGAAAGAAGAAGTCATAGAAGACTGCCTGAAAATCTTCCCACGCCATGTCTCTGTGATTCTCTGACTGGGTGGTAACATCCCACCACCTCTTGGCGGAATCACGCAGCATGTAAGTCGCGAGCTTGACCCTCCGCCCTGGAGGCATCTCATGATGCTCAAAAATAGTCTGCATCGATCCTAGCCAAGACTCCGCAGCCTGCAGTCTGCCATCCTCTGAAAACATAGGAGGATGCTACTGCTGGAAGATACGAGTCAGCTCAACCATAGATGTAGCAGCCTGCGGTGCTCCCTGAAAGGTCTGCATAAACCGCATAAAACCTTCACGGAACTGCGCCTCCGCGCCTATGTCTGGTATAACAGCTGGTGCCGCATCTGGCTCTGCTAGAGGATCCACCGGTAGCCCATGGCCCACCATCTCCAGAGTATAATTGTCGCCGCTCTCCCGGAAAAAAACTCGCGGTTGTATACCGATGGTAAGAACAAAATATCCAGTGAGCACAAGCAATGGGAAATAACCCCTAGGCACTAGCTAGCTGTGGGTCCCAGGTACCTCGTATCTCGGTGAGAGTAATCATCACAAATATCCATTCTCGTGCACGAGCCACTAGTAGGGAACATACCCATAACCTAGTGGTCCCCAATAATCATCATCATAGTTTAGTTAGAGTTGTAAGCGTCAATCTTGCTAAGTGAAACTGAGGTCAAACCTCACAGATTCACTAGCATACTAGTACACGTCCATCCACCTAGATACCCGGGTTTTCCCATTGTGCTCAAACAAGTTCAACAAGTCAAGATATATACTTTGCACATGAAAATATCATTTCCATATCAAAAATTTACCAAACAGACCACATGTATACCACACAAGTCGCAAAAGTACATTTTCATTCAAATTGATTTTGAAATCCGACTCATACAAAAATAGCCCACAACACTCTTCACAATACATTGACACTTCCAAAAATCCTTTAAAAAATTTTTATAAACCATTCCAAGACATTCTAACTCACATAACAGCCCACTCAAATAACATATAATACCACTTTCATCAACAAAATTCAATTTTCACAACACACTCACACAAAACAGCCCACAACCATGTTTTACAGCTCTCTTCCCATTTTCTAAAACATTTCAGCACTTTATAAAACATTATAAAAAAATATTTGAAATCTTAAATAACCACCATACCTTTCAAAAACCCATATTAGGTGAACACACCCCCCAAACAGTACTTATACACTCTTTTATCCACTTTTTTTAACCAAACAAAACATTCACAATTTTCATAAAACAACTCAAGGGGTGTAACTATGTCTTGCACACAAAACCCATTTCAAAACCCCCATTTAAGACCAAAACCATACCAATTCCTATCAAAAATAGAATTGGAATTCCTAGATACATTTATAAAAACACATTCAATTGTTATAAAATAACCTTGAATAATACCACAAAAGATACAAATGAAAACACACATTTTCCTAAAATGACCTCAAGAAGTATAACAATGTTTTACACATCAAACCTATTCAAAAACCTTCTTTTTAGGACCACATGACACTAGTAAATTACCAAACCAGAATTTTAAGGCCAAACAAGATTTAATAAACCAATTTCATATGTTATAAACCACACCCAAATAAAACCCCATGAGTTACACATCAAAACACCCAATTTCATGTTAAAAAGCGACTATAAAATTTAACACATAACCAAATAAATCATAAACAGTTTTTTCACCACACCCAACATATTAGGAATATGAAAAATTGTTAAATACAACAATCTAACTCATCACTAATTTTTTACACATGGAACCACCTACCTTTTGAGTCAAAACCCTTGAATCTTGGTGCGAAACCTCAACCGCACCTCCGCCGCACCACAAGGATGTGAAAACAAACCATAAACCATAATATTTTACCAAAAATACCCCAAATCAAACCCTAGGTATGAACCCTAACATCTGGACACTCTATAAATTTATGAAAGTGGGAGGAAACCCTAAAGAGAAGGAAGGAATTGAAGAGAGAAACACATACCCAAAATAATCTTGAAGAAAACAACTCAAAATCCACCAGCATCTGAATTTGAAAACATCCAACCATTCATGTGAGGTTCGAACAAAGATTAGGAGATCTTTTCGGAACAGGAATGGGGCAAAAAGAGTAAAAATAGAAGAAGTTATTAAAGGATCAATTTACCTCTCCAAATGTGGACGATTTCTTAAATCTAGTGAATTTTCGACCAGTTTCATGATTCTATCGAGCTCCAAATTGTGGTAGGAGGGAATGGGGTCGCCTCTTAGGTAAGTGGGCTCGGGTGAGAGTTGGAATCACCAAAAAAACGCAAATAGTGAAGGAGATATTAAAGAATTAAAATTTATTTTTAATGCAGAAAATGGGCTTTCGGGCAGGCCCAATCCCTTACCTAAAAACCCTAATCGACCATGATTATGGATTTCTAAATGGTCCAAATTAATATGGTTGTGTTAATAGGTCAGGGGATGACAATTAGGAATTGGAATGGATGAAAAATGTTGAAAAATTAAGGAGTTATAAAGGAATCAAAATTTATTTTTAAATCTGGAATTGAGCTCACGGTTTGGCCCAATTCATAAAAACTCCCACATTCCTCCATAAATGCTTGGGAAACCCTCAAAACAAAGCATGAATGGAAATTAAATGGAATTTAACTTTAAAATAAGTCATATATGTGACAATCTAGCGTTATGATATCAGAAGAAGAAGAAACACCGAGCTCAAGGCTCTCCACAACGGGTACAGATATGAAACTATGCGTAGCACCCGTATCAAAAAGTACTAGAGATAAGACAGAAGCTACTAGAATAGTACCTCTGACTGTAAAAGGTCCGAGATCCTGCTTCTGCTGGGTCTGTTGCACTACATATGTCTGCCCAGTGCCGCGGCCCTGCGACACAACCTGGCTACCCTGAGCTGTCCCGCCCTGCTGCCTCTGCGATCCTGGTGTTTGGCTACCACGACCACGACCACCCTCTCTGCTGGCACGCCCTGACGTATTCCAGTTCCCTGAATGGTAAGAAGTCACTGGTCCTACTCCCGCATGCGGAGTCTGCACAGAACCCTTCTCACTAGCCACTGGTGGAAATGCCCTGCAAAAGCGCTGCAGATGACCCATCTTGCCGCAAGCTAGGCACTCCACTGGGTCTCGTGGACACTGCGGTCTCTTGTGCCCCTCCCTACCACACTGGTAGCAAATAACCTGGCCACCTGAAGCATTCTTCTGACTGGTACTGCTGCCCTGAGAGAAGTCTATCTGTCTCTTCCTCTTGCCAGCAGAAATAGTACCAGTAACTGGTGTTGAACCGTCCTGGCCCACACCACTAGATTCACGCAGGTTCCTCTCTGTGATCAGTGCCTGGTTCACGATGGCGCGTACAGTAGGCAACCTGAAAACATTCACCAGTGCTCGGATGTAATACCGAAGACCATCCTCAAAACGTCTGGCTCTTAGCGTCTCATCACCCACCAACATGGGTGCAAAGCGCTGAAGCTCCGTAAAACGAGCAGAATAGTCCATCACTGACATAGCGCCCTGCTGCAGATTCATGAACTCTCGAGCTCTATATGCCCTCAGCATCTCAGGAAAGAAGAAGTCATAGAAGACTGCCTGAAAATCTTCCCAGGCCATGTCCCTGTGATGCTCTGACTGGGTGGTAACATCCCACCACCTCTTGGCGGAATCACGCAGCATGTAAGTCGCGAGCTTGACCCTCCGCCCTGGAGGCATCTCAAGATGTTCAAAAATAGTCTACATCGATACTAGCCAAGACTCCGCAGCCTGCGGTCCGCCATCCCCTGAAAACGTAGGCTGATGCTGCTGTTGGAAGATACGAGTCAGCTCGGCCATAGATGTAGCAGCCTGCGGTGCTCCCTGAAAGGTCTGCATAAACCGCATAAAACCTTCACAGAACTGCGCCTCCGTGCCTGTGTCCGGTATAACAGTTGGTGCCACATCTGGCTCTGCTGGAGGATCCACTGGTAGCCCATGGCCCACCATCTCCGGAGTATAATTGTCACCGCTTTCCCGGAAAACAACTCGCGGTCGTCTAGGCGGCATGACACTACAAGGTCAAAAGCACGCCGCAGATTCAAGATTATTAAGACCGAAAAGCGAAGGAACCACAAAAGAAACAAGAGGAAAAAGTCATTCAAAATTGGCAAAACAAGACTACACGGCGTGTACAATGACTCGGCGTGTACTTGACTTCCCTTCCCCTGCCCGGGTCCTTCTACACGGCTAAGCCACACGACTTCCGTTCAACAAAACTACACGGCGTGTATAATATCTACACGGCATGTACGGTGTTATTTTTCTAACTGCCCGTGTCGTCTATGACACGACCGACTACTCGGCTTGACACTACACGTTCTGTTACACCCGTATACGGCGTGTACATCACCCCGTTTCCCAGCCATACGGCTAACTCCACACGGTCTGTCCTCGGACAAGACTACACGGCGTGTCCCACAGGTACACGGCGTGTTTAAAGGGAGGTGACACCGACCCGTGTTATTAGTTACACGGCCGAGTCCCCAGGTCACACTACACGACGTGTGCATCATTGACACGGTGTGTTCTGTAAAGGAGTTCACCGACCCGTGTTGTTAGTTACACGACCGGACTCCGGGTCAACAGTACACGGTGTGCACAAAACTACACGGCGTGTTTTACCCAAGCCCTTCCCTACCCCGTGTCGTCGCCCACACGGTTTGTGACACGGGAAGAGACTACACGGCGTGTACTCCGGGTACACGGCGTGTACTCAAAAAGTTCATTTTTCTTCCCGAACAGAAGAACATACACGACATGTATAAAGTACTACATGACGTGTATACTGGGTTTCCAGACAGTATGCCTCAGAAACTTCCCCGGAACCCAGAAAATACTGAAAAACAACACCTAAGTGTCAAATTCTGACCCATGGGGGCCCATACTCTCCATGAATCAAAGTTTGACATCTTATATGTGTTATAACCAACAAACAGTCAATGATCCACCAAATTCCGGTCAATGGAGGCCCATACTCCCCAAAAACCAAAGTTTCACTAGTACAATAATGACCTTTAGCGGCCGCCAAAAGCCGTCGCTAAAGGCCTATAGCGGCCGCTTAGCGGCCGCCAAACGACGGCCGCTTTTTCCCCGTCGCTGTTACTATCAGCGGCCGCCATTTGGCGGCCGCTATTAAATTTTAATTTTTTTAAAAAAAAATTCAATTATACATTAATATACAAAATAAATCCCAGCTGTCATCTTCTAAGCTCTACATCCATCATCACATATAACTGCATAACAAAATTTAATAACAAACTTAGTACCGAATAAAACCTAGAAAACAAATATTTAACTTCAAACTTACTGTAACAGATCTAAAGTATTTGATTTTCAAAATAATATTCATAAATTTGATTACCGTTTTATAAATTTAAAATCATTAATTCTATTGTTCTAATTGGATTGTTTTCCTGTGATTTCAGGTCAATCCGATGTCGTCCGCTAAGAGTTTGACCGTTAGACGCCAGTTTTGGCCGTTTATGACACCAGAACGGCGTTCCTGATCACCACGGGCACACGGCACGTCCGATTGACGTGTCGTCTGCTCGACCACATCATAATTCACTCACCCTTTGATGTCGTCTGATTTCAGGACATTCGGACATTGTTCGGCCAGTTTGGGACCCCCCACGCGCGTTTATCAAGCGCGCACAACGCTTAAAGAACGCATAATGAGCCCTACCGCGCAGACCGCACGTCCGATTGACGTTCCGTCTGCGCATGAACGTCGAGAATAATAATTTTATTGTTGTCCTGTGATTTCAGGTCAATCCGATATCATCCGCTAAGAGTTTGACCATTAGACGCCAGTTTTGGCCGTTTATGACACCAGAACGGCGTTCCCGGTCACCGCGGGCACACGGCACATCCGATTGACGTTCCGTCTGCTCAAACACATCAAAAATCACCCACCCTTTGATGTCGTCCGATTTCAGGCCATTCGGACATCGTTCGGCCAGTTTGGGACCCCCCACGCGCGTTTATCAAGCGCGCACAACGCTTAAAGAACGCATAATGAGCCCTATCGCGCAGACCGCACGTCCGATTGATGTGAAATCTGCGCGTGCACATCGAAAATAATAATTGTATTGTTGTCCTATGATTTCAGGTCAATCCGATGTCGTCCTCTAAGAGTTTGACCATTAGACGCCAGTTTTGGCCGTTTATGACACCAGAACGGCGTTCCCGGTCACCGCGGGCACACGACACGTCCGATTGACGTGCCGTCTGCTCGACCACATCACAATTCACTCACCCTTTTATTTCGTCCAATTTCAGGCCATTCGGACATCGTTCGGCCAGTTTGGACCCCCCACGCGCGTTTATCAAGCGCGCGCAACGCTTAAAGAACCGCATAATGAGCCCTACCGCGCAGACCACACGTCCGATTGACGTGTCGTCTGCGCGTGCACGTCGCGAATAATAATTGTATTGTTTTCCTGTGATTTCAGGTCAATCCGATGTCGTCCGCTAAGAGTTTGACCGTTAGACGCCAGTTTTGGCCGTTTATGACACCAGAACGACGTTCCCGGTCACCGCGGGCACACGGCACGTCCGATTGACGTGCCGTCTGCTCGACCACATCACAATTTACTCACCCTTTGATTTCGTTCTATTTCAGTCCATTCGGACATCGTTTGGCCAGTTTTGGGACCCCCCACGCGCGTTTATCAAGCACACGCAACGCTTAAAGAACGCATAATGAGCCCTACCACACAGACCGCACGTTCGATTGACGTTCCGTCTATGCGTGCATGTCGCGAATAATAATTGTATTGTTGTCCTGTGATTTCAGGTCAATCCGATGTCGTCCGCTAAGAGTTTGACCGTTAGACGCCAGTTTTGGCCGTTTATGACACCAGAACGGCGTTACCGGTCACCGCGGGCACACGGCACGTCCGATTTACATGACGTCTACTCGACCACATCACAATTCACTCACCCTTTTATGTCGTCCGATTTCAGGCCATTCGGACATCGTTCGGCCAGTTTGGACCCCCCCACGCGCGTTTATCAAGCGCGCGTAACGCTTAAAGAATGCATAATGAGCCCTACCGCGCAGACCGCACGTCCGATTGACGTGCCGTCTGCGCGTGCACGTCGCGAATAATAATTTTATTGTTGTCCTGTGATTTCAGGTCAATCCTATGTCATCCGCTAAGAGTTTGACCGTTAGACGTCAGTTTTGGCCGTTTATGACACCAAAACGGCGTTCCCGGTCACCGCGGGCACACGGCAGGTCCGATTGATGTGCCGTCTGCTCGAACACATCACAATTCACTCACCCTTTGATGTCGTCCGATTTCGGGCCATTCGAACATCGTTCGGCCAGTTTGGGACCCCCCCACGCGCGTTTATCAAGCGCGTGCAACGCTTAAAGAACGCATAATGAGCCCTACCGCGCAGACCGCACGTCCTATTGACTTGCCATCTATGCGTTCACGTCGCGAATAATAATTGTATTGTTGTCCTGTGATTTCAGGTCAATCCGATGTCGTCCGCTAAGAGTTTGACCGTTAGACGCCAGTTTTGGCCGTTTATGACACCAGAACGGCGTTCCCGGTCACCGTGGGCACACGACACATCCGATTGATGTTCCGTCTGCTCGACCACATCACAATTAACTCACCCTTTGATGTCGTCCGATTTCAGGCCATTCGGACATCGGTCGGCCAGTTTGGACCCCCCACGTGCGTTTATCAAGCGCGCGCAACGCTTAAAGAACGCATAATGAGCCCTACCGCGCAGACCGCACGTCCGATTGACGTGCTATCTACGCTTGCATGTCGTGAATAATAATTTTATTGTTGTACTATGATTTCAGGTCAATCCGATGTCGTCCTTTATGAGTTTGACCGTTAGACGCCAGTTTTGGCCGTTTATGACACCAGAACGGCGTTCCCGGTCACCGCGGGCACACGGCACGTCCGATTGACATGTCATCTGATCGACCACATCAAAATTCACTCACCCTTTGATTTCGTCCGATTTCAGGCCATTCGGACATCATTCGGCTAGTTTGGGACCCCCCCACGCGCGTTTATCAAGCGCGCGCAACGCTTAAAGAACGCATAATGAGCCCTACCGCGCAGAACGCACGTCCGATTGACGTTCCGTCTACGTGTGCACATCGCGAATAATAATTTTATTGTTTTCCTATTATTTCAGTTCAATCCGATGTCATCCGCTAAGAGTTTGACCGTTAGATGCCAGTTTTGGCCGTTTATGACACCAGAACGGCGTTCCCGGTCACCGCGGGCACAAGGCACGTACGATTGATGTGTCGTCTGCTCGACCACATCACAATTCACTCACCCTTTGATTTCGTCCGATTTCAAGCCGTTCGGACATCGTTCGGCCAGTTTGGACCCCCCCACGCGCGTTTATCAAGCGCACGCAACGCTTAAAGAACGCATAATGAGCCCTACCGCGCAGACCGCACGTCCGATTGACGTACCGTCTGCGCGTACACGTCGAGAATAATAATTTTATTGTTGTCCTGTGATTTCAAGTCAATCCGATGTCATCCACTATGAGTTTGACCGTTAGACGCCCGTTTTGGCCGTTTATGACACCAGAACGGCGTTCCCGGTCACCGCGGGCACACAGCACGTCCGATTGACGTTCTGTTTACTCGACCACATCACAATTCACTCACCCTTTGATGTCGTCCGATTTCAGGCCATTCGGACATCGTTCGGCCAGTTTGGGACCCCCCCACGTGCGTTTATCAAGCGCGCGCAACGCTTAAAGAACGCATAATGAGCCCTACCGCGTAGACCGCACGTCCGATTGACGTGTCGTCTACTCGACCACATCAAAATTCACTCACCCTTTGATGTCGTCCGATTTCGGGCCATTCGGACATCGTTCGACCAGTTTGGGACCCCCCACGCCCGTTTATCAAGCGCATCCAACGCTTAAAGAACGCATAATGAGCCCTACCGCGTAGACCACACGTCCGATTGACGTGCCTTCTGCTCGACCACATCACAATTAACTCACCCTAAAAAGATAAAAATATTGAAAGAGTTCTTGGGCTTCTCCCAAGAAACAACTGTCTGGAGTTTCTCTCCATCCACTGACACACCTTCCTCTGAAATTATTTGACCCAATAACTATACCTATATAATCAATACAAAACTGACATATATATAGCTTGACGTATAGTCAATAAGTGTAATCTGTATGATGTCAAGATGTTGGGTATGATCATAATCACTCTTGGAGTGCACGAAGATGTCATCCACAAATATTAAAACAGACTAATCTAGGTAAAAAGGAAAATTATATTCATCAAGGATATAAAAAATTCTAAATAATTCATCAAGACAAATGAAATTACCTCATGCATGGGGTTCATTCTCATCTGGATCACCAATATCACTGTGATGTCCACCAGATGTATTCGGAGCCTACAATATATATCAATATTATGTATCTTAAACATATCAATAAAATTCAATATGAGTATGGTTTGTTTTATTGTTTACCTGTGGCGCCACTTGTTGCGTCGTCATTTCATCGATACGTGATGACATCTGTGACAACCTCTCCTCATACTCTGCACGTAACTGCTGAAACTGTGAATCAAAATTGAGCTGCATATCCTACATGGAAGCATATATCTCAGCCTGTGTGCGCATCCCTGACTCTCTGCATTCACTCATCACATCTGCTCTAACAACTGCACGTCGTGGGACACCGCCGCCATAAGTCAAAGAATAACCATGACCGTCACGCCCCACGACACGGTGAAATATTTCATCTCTACGCACAGTACTACGACGTTGCTCCTCTGGCAACTCTGCTAACTGGGCGTCAAACTGAGCTTGTAGCATATAATGAATCAATGAACAAATATGCATAATTTATATAAAATAAAAAATACATTTATTAATTAGTAAATAATTTTCTTACTATAACACCGACAACATCGGGATCACCCGCCCTATGAGTCCCCAACCATATGGACATCCGATCGATTGGCTCGCCGCGTTGGTGTAACTATAATAAAGGGGTTCACCATGTTATACTACAATATTTTTAAAATATGAATGAAATAGTGAATTCTGAACTTACATCATGTCTGAGCTGTGACACATGTCGAGTGCCAAGTCTGGAAGGCGTGGCCTGCATCGCCCGATTATGTGAATGACGATCAGACTCGGTCTAAATTCAACGTATTTACTTAATAAACATTTGAAAAATTAGTCATTTATAGATTAAAAGTAATAAATCTTACCATCGCTGCCTCACTCGACCAAAACGCAACAGAATCCTGCCACTGCGCAGGAAGAATGCCCGGAGGGACTCGCTGTAGAATGTCTGGCACACCCGCAAATGGTGTCCAGTGATCTCTCTTCACCCTTGACTTGTAATCCTTCCATAATTTTCTGCATTTCGACATACAAACAGCCCAAAAATCATCTGAACAGGATGTCAAATTATCCTGTTAAAAATTTTGTCAGTAGATGGGACAATAATAATAACAATATCATGAAAAATTAAACATTGAATTTACCTGAACCTCCCTCCATAATCTGTCCATCGTATCCTGAGGGAAAGAACTCTAGTCACGAGTCGTCAGAGGGAATCTGTGTGAGTCTCGTATCATATGCCCAAACTGACGACTCAATGCAGTAGCACCATCTCCAACTGGATGAAATGTGTCGTCAAATAACACATCCAATCGGGCTCCAGAGTTCCAGGATCGAACCCCTCTACCAGGACCCCTGCGTCTGCTGGAAGAATCAGTAGATCCTGATAAACATAAATTCATAATTCAATTACAATATAAATTAATGATTAGAAACATTTAGGGAAATATAAACAGAAAATTGCAATCAATTAATTTAGAAAAATGAAAACATACATACCAACAACATCAGGTGAACCACTATGACCACCCTGTGACATACCTGCATTAAAAGAAATTATAGTTAAATCAAGCAATTTTTATACATATATAACTGATAAATATTTTTACAAATAATAACTAGGAATATAATTACAATTTCCACTAATCATGCAAGTCTATCGTATCTCCTTCAACCGTCTCTCTGGTCCATCTGTCGGGTGAGTTAATTTATCAACCTCTTTCTTTCTCTCTAAATGCCAAGTCATCAATTTAGCAATTTTAGTGGACAAGAAGAATCTCTTCAGTCTCATTTTCAGTGGGAAATAACGCATCTGTTTAGCGGCAACTTGTTTCCCTTGATTCAAGACTCTCCCAGGAAGAATCTGACTACCTTGATTAATCTCATTGGTCTTCCACCTGGATGTATAGCAAACAGTACAATTATTTAATTGCGCATTCTCTTTTCTGAACAACATACAATTATTGCGACATGCATCAATTGTATCATATGTAAAACCAAGATCATCGATTAACTTGCGAGCTTGATAGAATGACTCCGGAATCTTTGCTCCAGCAGGGAGTACCTTCTTCAATAATACCAACAACATGTCGAATGAGGTGTCTGACCACTGGTTCAAGGCCTACAGGTGTAACAATTCAACGATGAACGACAGTTTACTAAATTTAGTGCATCCAGGATATAATTCAATACGCGCATCGTCAATAATTTCAAATAATTTCAATGCTTCTCCATCTGCAGAAGAACGAGGATTACTCAATCCAATGTCGTCATTTACGACATTACTGTCTTCAGATTGAAACTGACGCATAATATCATTCAGCATTATGTTCATTGGATCAACTGTTCCCGAATCAACATTCATATGAATATTTTCTGAGCGATTACATGAAACGGAATCTTCTCCATGACGCGTCCATGTCTTATAGTTTTTCAAAAACCCATTCAAAAACAAATGTTCTCTAACACTATCTCGTTTTAATAGATATCTATTTGCACATTTTCTGCATGGAAAACTAATCATATCGCTTGGAAATTTGTTGGTGAAATCCATAAATCGCTTAATCCCCTCATAATATTCAGCTGAAAATCTATCTTGCATATCAATCCAACTCCTATCCATATCTGTATTTAATAGAAAGAAAAAGTGAAATATCTTATTTAAATTCTAAAAAAAACACATATCATTAGAATTTAAAAACCAAATTTGGATAAAAAACATTACCTACGGAGGACTCAACTGCGGGTAACGAGGTCTGACTCGATTGCAGATCCATGAGGGCGTAGTGAATTGACGATAGAGGTTCGACGGCCAGACTCGAAAGGAGCGGAACCGTTGGACCGCGTGGAGGGTTCTACAAGGTGGGGCACAATGGACCAGAAAGGTCCAACGGAGGCAGGAGGACTTGCTGGAGGGATGCAACGGGGCCACGAGGGAACGACGGTGGCGAGGCTGTCCAAAGGTGCAGCGCGGGCAGAGGTGGGGGTTGCTGGGTCGCGGGGGTGTCGGGGTCACGGGGGCGCAACGCGGAGGCAAGGCGGTGGGGGTCGCCGGGGTGCAGCGCGGGCAGGGGGTGTCAGGGTCACGGGGGCGCACCGTGGAGGCAAGGCAGTGGGGGTTGCCTATGGCGCAGCACGGAGGCAAGGGGGTGGGGATCGCCGGGAGGTCGCCGGGAGGTCGGGGGTGCACGGAGGTCGCCGGGAGGTCGGGGTCACTGGGAGGTCACCGGGAGGTCGCCGGCAGCACGGAGGCAAGGGGGTGGGGTCACGGGGGTGCACCGGGGGTTGCCGAGGTCGCCGGGAGGTCGGGGGTCGGGGTCGACGGGGGTCGGGGTCGCCGGCGGGGTCGGCGTCGCCGGGGGTCGGGGAGGGTCGCCGGGGGTCGGGGAGGGTCGCCGGGGGTCGGGGAGGGTCGCCGGGGGTCGGAGAGGGTGGCCGTAGGTCGGGGTCGGGGAGGGTCGCCGGGGGTCGGGGTCGGGGTCGCGGGGTCGGGGAAGGGGGGGTCACGGGGTCGGGGAGCGGAGGGAGGGGAGGGAGGGAAAATTAGGGGTTTTTTTAGGAAAAATTGTAGCGACCGCCATTTGGCGGCCGCTGTTGATGGTATTAGCGGCCGCCAAATGGCGGCCTCTATAGATGCCCCGCCTCCAAAACCAGATTTTCTAGTAGTGTTTGGCGTCCATTCTATAAACAGGCTCAAATAAAAACACCATATCACAAGGCAAGTATTTATCAAGCAGCTATCACAACAGCATGCTTTTCTAGCACAACAACTATCACAACAACATGAAAATTCTAATGCACCTACATGACATGGAAACTATGCATGGCATGTGATACCTAGAATGTGTCTATATGATGCATGAGATGACATACCCTCATCTCATCGGGTTGTAACTAAATCGAACCCACATATAAAATATAAACAACACAATTCAAGTGTGTCACCCAACGGTGAAAACATATCAACCGTAAAATTGAAAAATCAAAAGAATGCAAAATACGAGGTAGACTGGCTTTTCCCTGTACACAGGTTAGCTATGCCCGGACACATCTTATTACCAACTACCGTTCCATCCTATCCCTGACTAAGGCTCTAAATAGTAAGTCAAAGAAAAGAAACATCCTCTGATACTACTTTGTAACATCCCGGATCCGGGTGCCACGCAACGGGTGCCCCAAACCCGGTTCGCCACATGACCTCAAGCGCATTTCCCCAAATGCTAGAGGCTGCCGACTAGCAGCGAGGGCCCAGTTCTGATAGTGGGGAAACTATGCCCTCATTTGTCAAAGTGTAGCACAGCGGAATACCAAAATAAACATACAACGACAGCGGAAGCAGTAAAGCATACAATTACTGAAATTAACAACTGCAATGGATATAACCAACAATATATAAAAGATGATGCTACATGTTTCAGGTTCTAAGAAAACATCCAGAACATGTTATATATCAATACAGTACAACAGAAAATAGAGTACAGCAAAGCAAAGCAAACAGCTGGCAGCGGCATCGCGAGCCAAGGCTCGGTCCCATGCCCTCCTACTCCTCAGCAATAGTCAAGTACCTGTGTAGGGACTCTTTCCCCTATCCACACCTGCAGAAACATAATCTGTTTGGGCCGAAAAGCATGACCCAAACAGGGTGTGAGAAATATATCTCAGTAGGCACCCACCAAAGGCTCGTGCCCAACTGCGTGTAAGCATGCAACGACAGTGTGCAGTAGTAAAATGCAATAAAGTAAGAAGTACTCAAAAGTAACTAATTACCAATTATATTTCCATTTTATTATCCATTTAATTCATTTAATTTAAAATACCACCACAGTGAATATTCTAAATAAACAGCTAATGTCCTCGGACATGTAAACTCCTCCCCTCAGGTAAAGAGTATCCAATACAAGAATCTACCCTCAGGAATAACAGAGTTTGCCCTCAAGCATCGGTAGTGTTTCCTTCAGGCACAGAATCAGCTGCCCACAGGCACGGAAGAAGTTTCCCTCAGGCCGAAAATATCTACATCCCACAGGCTAAATAGTGCAGTGCCCACAGGCTAATCACAACAACGCCCTCAGGCTAAACAGGTAACCGAGCCATGCCCAATATATCAAAATGCAGTAAACAAGCAATTCCTCTTAAGACAATTCTACAATTACTACATTAAAGGCATACCCTCAGGCATCCTGGCCAAACGGCTAAACAGTGGAACGCACCCCCGAGGTGGTTCCGGATCCAAGCAACTATCCCAACCAGCATTTTATTATCACAATTTAATCACCTATTCAATTCTAGGAATTAAATATAGCAACGGCCTCAGCCACACAACACCCCCAACATGGGTTCGTGGCACAAAAATGCACAAAACGCACAAAAACGCACGACAGTTGGAAAAAATAACACAAAGCCACCTACCTTATACGCCAACGAACGTTATACCCGAATGCTGACTCCAGAAACACCCAAGAACGGCGTAGATCTGACGAAGAACAAAACCCATTAAAATTTAAATAACTTCCTTTAGGGGAAGAATTGGTAAGAACGACTTAAGGAGGAGGAAGGGCTTACCCGTGCAGTTCCAAGGAGATTGTCCGAAGCCGAATCGGATTCCAGACGAACACCCAGCAGATCTTCAAAGGTCCGGCCGTCCTCCTTGGCTCCAAAATGGCTCAAACACCTCCTCTGCCAAATGAGGAGGCTACTGCCTGTTTTAAGCCGAAAAAACAAAGTACACGGCGTGTACGTCTTTCATTTAACTGTTCATTTGGCTGCACCGCCACACTGTTCACCCGTCGACCAGGATACACAGCATGTACTCCTGAGTACACGGCGTGTACTGTCGCCCAGCTGGCGGCGACTCCACCGCCTTACTATTCAAGCTTACCGACTGACTACACGACGTGTAAGGTACCACTACACGGCATGTAGTCGGTTCCTACACCCCTTGTCGCCGACAAGGCTACACGCCCCGTGTACTCATCCCAACACCGCCAAAAGTACACAGCGTGTGGACAAGGTACACGACGTGTAGTTTCGAAATTTAGCATTTTTTTCCATTTTCCATATTTTCTCAAAAACACTTAAGGAAAAGAAAAAATAAGAAGCCCGTACCTCAAAAATAAGAACCGAGTTCTTACAAAAATCCAGACCCTGTTTAAATTTTTTATTGGTTTCTGAGGAAACTGGTGAAAGCGGGAAGTTTCTGGAAAATTTCAGACTACACGCCATGTATGTGTAGGCGAGTGACCGACCATGTGCTTATCGAGTACATGCCGTGTGATGACCGTGTAGTAGTTTCTTACTACACGGCGTGTAGTTTTGAACACGCCGTGTATACCCCTGACCATGTGAGGCCATACATGGCGTGTAGTCCTATTGGCCGGGTAGAACCAGGGGCACGCCGTGTTCCCTTTGGACACACAGTGTAGTCTAGCCGTTTATAATGGAAACACATAGCGTGTGAGTACGTCGACGATGAAAGGAAGAGGGACCAAGTACACACCGTGTACCCCTAGATACACACCGTGTACTAATGTCGGCAGGTTCAGAAAGTAAGTCCACAGAATCCTGCCATCTTTTGAATAGTTAAATGAACTATACACGATGTGTAGTCTTAAAGTACACGCCATGTACTTTTTTTTCGCTTAAAACGGGCAGTAGCCTCGTTTTGAGGTTCTGGACAGAACCTCCTCCCTCAAATCGGTCGAACCTTCAATTGCTTTCTGGTTCTTCGTCCGTAGTCAGATCCGATCTCGGTTGGATGCGTTGGAACCCCCTGGTAAGGCCTCAATTCCTCTTTGGCCGTTTTGTCTGATTTTCGTTCTAGAATGAGTTATAGGCCTTTGAACGGTATTGAATCTTTTGTAGATTTACCGCGTTTTAGACCGAATTGATGGGTGTTACCGGAGGAGTAGCATCGTGCGAGTCTCAGGTAGGTGGTGCATACCTCATTTTGTGTTTTCGTGGTTGTTTGGGTGATGCGGCCTTCGGTGCATTTTCAGGTATTTTGAGCGGGACCAGTTTTATCTGCTTTTTCATACTGAATTGTTTATTGGACTTATGGGATGCCTTTGGGTATGCCCTGTAACCAGTTTGGGCGAGCGAGCCGGATGAGGGGTCGTTGCTCGTCGGGGCATTTTGGTCGGGAAATGCCAGAATGATTTTAATTGGAATATATATGTGTTAAGCTGTTTAGTTTAATTTATTGAAGTCTGGTATAAATTGCTAGAGGCATTTAAGACCTTAGTACTGATATGGGGCATCACCTTGCATAGTGCAATTCAACTGTTTGGTTGTTTTCCCTGGTTATGTTATCTATTTACATATGTTATATATGCAATTACTGAATTGCATCTGCGGGACCCTTTGGGTTGTGTTGGGCTTGGCCCGGTTACGCTTGAGTGATGCTGATCACAGGTTGGGGCTTTGCCCGGGTTACTTTGGGTGGTTTTGACCACGAGATTGGGCGTCATGAACGTCGGCTTGAGGCAGTAAGACTGTCAGGTTGGGGCATGGCCCGGGTTACTTGGATGGAAAGGCCATCAGACTTGAGCGACATGGTCACAGGGACATGAGGTGTCAGATGTTTTGGTGGCTTAGGTACTATTTTGGTGATTACCGCTCACCCGAGACTTTGAGTGGTGTGCACAGAGAGATACTCCGTGATGAGGTGGTTTTGACCAATCATGTGGGTAGAGGCCCCCGTAGTTGCGGTTAGGTATTTTGGTTGGGGGTGCTTGTCATAGAAAGCCACATGGGAGGTGAGGAGCCTTCAGGGGATGGGCGTGCCTTTGGGACGTCGGTACTTGAGACACAGGGTGTTAGGAGGCACATGGTGCCGGGTTACTATTTTTGGGCGTGCCTTTGGGACGTCGGTACTTGAGACACGAGGTGTTAGGGGGAACAGGGTGTTGGGTTACTATTATTGGGTGTACCTTCGGGATGTCGGTACTTGAAACACGAGGTGTCAGGTGGCACGTGGTGCCAGGCTACACGACAGAGATTCCGGCGTTGTCTGAAGCAGGTGATACTCCATGGTGGCTGTTGAGCACTAGTGGAGTTTGTGTTTATTTGTGCGTTGTACTGATTAATTCTTTTCTGTGAAATGCATAATTGCTTAACACACATATATTTGGTATGCACTGTTGGGTGGTATCATACTGAGATTTGTCTCACACCCTGCACGAGCCCCTTGGGACGCATGCAGACTTTATGGATTTACGTGCAGGAAAGATGCCAGCTTCAGGAGCTGGGCTGCGTTAGTTGTTTCATGGAGATGGTATGGACCTTGAGGTCATGCCTAGATGGGGTTTACTTTGTTTTGTTTCTTTTCTGTATCAGCATGCTTACTAGTTGTAGCTACTGTTGGTTAGCCATTGGCACCCTTTTTACATTCAGTTGTGTATGACCTGCTTGGTATGCATGTTTTACTGTTCAGTATTAGTTACATGTTATCAGTATGTTGTTGTGTTTATTTCTACTATTTTTGTTTATCTATTTTGATCATGCTTCCGCTCTGCGGGTCTGGTTCGAGTCTGCTGAGTCTTTCTTTCCGCTGCATCTTTACTATTATACTTGGATCAGTATCGTTCTTATGATCCTCCGAGAGGGTATAGCCTCCCCACTATACCTGATAGACCCTCGCTGCTAGTTGGAAGCCTTTGGCGTTCAGGGTAGGTGCGCCTAAGGTAGTGACACCCGACCCGTTCGGCACTGTTTGAGTGGTTGGCTGGGTCCAAGTCGTTACAAAGTGGTATCAAAGGAGTTCTTGACAAGGATTTAGTAGCCGTGTTTTTCTGGATACTAATGAGATTGAGAATTCTCTTTTTATTTCTGCTGGTTTTACTATTTGGGATATAGTAGGCTAGAGATAAGTTGTGGTTACTGGGACTGGGTTTCTAGCTTGTTCTTGGGTGCCTGCAGCCCCAGGTACTAGGGATAGACCTAGTTGTCGCGGGTGGGAACTGTTGTTTGTTTTTTCTCAGATTACAGTTCATATGATTTCCACCTCGGTGGCTCACTTGGTGTGTGATTTTCGTGATTGTGATATGTGACCCTTGACCCGGTATGATAAGGTAGAATTGGACCTTGACTCGGTATGGCAAGGCTTGGATGCTTGGCTTTGATAGGCACATTTTTAGGGTATTTTAATTTCATAATTACGCGTATGCTTTTTGAAGTGATAATGGCATGTGAATGAAATATCAATTGTCATGATTTATATGCTTTGAAATGTAATTTGGTGAAATTCCTGATAAAATTGCTTATTTATTGCAATATGGATGCCATGCTTTATTTCTGTAGAATTGCATGTGGTGGAATATTTGGATCTGGCTCTGATAAGAGCAGGCAGGTACTATGGCTGAGGCAGTGTAACTGTTAGGATTGGGTGACTCGGTCGTTGGTTTGAGGCAACGAGAGTTGTCGGGATGGGCATGGCCCAAGGTACTTTTGATACTTGGCTCTATTGAGGGCGGGTAAGGAGTCCATGAGGCCGGGATGCTGTGGGGTATGGGTTGCGGTGAGGGGGAGTAAGGGTAGTTGTTATGCACTGCCTTTTACTGCTTTCCTTCTCTGCGTAGAATATATTGTTGTATATATATATGGGTTGTCTGACCATTTATGGTCTTCAGCGGGTTACTCTTTCATGACACGATAGAGCGTTCGGCAGGAGAGGATACAGTTCCGCAGGATCAGGGTCAGAATTCAGTACAGGCAGAGCACGAGCCGTAGGTACATGCCCAGGGACAGGATCAGGTTCAGGATCCAGTGCAGGCAGGACAGTAGCCGGGTTTGGCATCGTTCGGGCCATGGCTCGATGAGAAGCTCCAAGTGAGTCTGGCACACGTCTTGCAGGGGATTGACAGAGGCGCGCAGGGTATAGAGCCTTCTATGGCGTATCTGACGCGAGAGTTCCAGTCGCAGCACCCGTCGCTTTTTCAGGGAGAGGGTGGTCCGCAGGTGGTTGAGATCTGGATAGAGAGTATGCAGATGATTTTCGAGCAGCTCGAGACGCTTCCAGGGCGGAGGGTCAAGCTGGTGACGTACATGCTGAGAGGACTGACGAAGCATTGGTGGGACGTACAGGTTCAGGCTCGTAGGCATGAGGGACTGGCTTGGAAGGACTTCAAGGACAGGTTCTTTGAGCACTTCTATCCAGAGACACTGAGGGACGAGAGAGCTAGGGAGTTCTTGAGTCTTCAGCAGGGAGATATGTCTGTCATGGACTACGCAGCTACCTTCACAGAGCTGCCTCGCTTTTCACCTGGTATGGTAAGCGATGACACAGCTAGGGTGAGAGGCTTTGAGGATGGCTTACGACACGCCATTCGGGTCTAGGTGAACATCTTAAGGCTGGGTTCTTTCTCCGAGGCGGTAAATCAAGCGCTCATAGCCGAGGGAAATGAGAGAGAGAAGTCTCTCTTGGGCAGAGCGAAAACTTCAGGTGATGGTTCAGACAGCAGGAAGCGAGGATGGGATGAGTTCCAACAGAGTAGTCAGGCTAAGGATTCAGCTAGACCACCTCGTGGTAGTTCATCAGTGATTTTCTTCCAGTGTGGATAGTCAGGACATGTTCGGGCGCAGTGTGATAGGCCTCCGAAGGAGTGTCGGGCATGTGGATAGGACGAGCATCTAGAGAGGTTTTGCAGGCAGCCTTCTCAGATAGCTGGCAGGCAGGGACCAGGACAGACTGTAGCGTTTGGAGTTGGTTCGGGTTCGGTACCCGGCGAGGGTAGTCAAGGTTCAGCTGTGCGCGAAGGTCATGACAGGGACAGTGGGACCTAGCTGAGGGGTCAGTGACCGATGACTAGAGCAACATCGCAGGGAGGTCAGGCATCAGACAGCCGTGTTTCAGGCCAGGTGCACGCCGTGGAGCTGCCAGAGGCTGAGCAGGCCGGTGATCCGACGACAGTTAGAGGTACACCGCGGTGTGGCTGTGATCTCCATGTTTCCTTTTTGGCATGACCTGTGGAGGCATGTCTGTTTTGAGTGCACATGGTGCACAAGATCTTTGTGGACTGACTAGATGCTAGTCAGTGGGATTGGCACCATATCGAGTGTGTGATATATTTATATATATGTATGAGATGTGTGGAATCGGGGCATCCAGGATGCGGGTTACTTGAGGTACCGTGGGCATCAGGGCATCGAGGATGCGGGTTACTTGAGGGGATAGGCACCAGGACCTCATGGAGGCGGACACCGATGCGGTGCGGGATACGTTGGGTGTCAGAAGCGATATAGAAACACCAATGGGGTGTAGGGGTGACGATGCGTCACAGGAGGACTATGCGTCCAGAAAACAGGTTAGTAAACCCTGGTTTCTTTACGTTTTGTTGGGTTGAGACTGGGTAAGGCGATTCCTAAGGTGGGGAGCCCCCTTGAGGAACTTAGCTGGGACCTTTGCGACCGGGGAAGCCCGGGTTATTTTGATTAGGGTGGTATGTTTGGTGCCATCTCTGGGTTTCATTCGGTAGCTCGAGGACGAGCTACGTTAAGGTGGGGAGTTTGTAAGAACCCAGGTTTTTGGAAACAGGTCAAAATCCCGATCCTGTTTGAATTTTTGACTGGTTTCTGAGGAAACTGGTGAAAACGGGAAGTTTCTGGAAATTTTCAGACTACACGTCGTGTACTTTAAGTACATGTCGTGTATGTGTAGGCGAGTGACCGGCCGTGTGCTCGCCAAGTACATGTCGTGTGATGACCGTGTAGTAGTTTCTTACTACACGACGTGTAGTTTTGAACACTCCGTGTATACCCCCGACCGTGTGAGGCCATACATGGCGTGTAGGCCTGTTGGCCGGGTAGAACCAGGGGCACACCGTGTTCCCTTTGGACACACTGTGTAGTCTAGCTGTGTATAAGGGAAACACATGGCGTGTGAGTGCGTCGGCAAGGAAAGGAAGAGGGACCAAGTACACGCCGTGTACCCCTAGGTACACGCCGTGTACTCATGTCGGCAGGTTCGGAAAGTAAGTCGGCGGAATCCTGCCATCTTTTGAACAGTTAAATGAACTATACACAACGTGTAGTCCTAAAGTACACGCCGTGTACTTTCTTTTTTTCGCTTAAAATGGGCAGTAGACTCGTTTTGAGGTTCTGGATAGAACCTCCTCCCTCAAATTGGTCGAACCTTCAATTACTTCCCGGTTCTTTGTCCAAAGTCAGATCCGATCTCGATTGGATGCGTTGGAACCCCCTCGGTAAGGCCTAGATTCCTCTTTGGCCGTTTTGTCTGATTTTCGTTCTAGAATGAGTTATAGGCGTTTGAACGATATTGAATCTTTTATAGATTTACCGCGTTTTAGACCTAATTGGCGGGTGTTACCGGAGGAGTAGCATCGTGCGAGTCTCAGGTAGGTGGTGCATACCTCATTTTGTGTTTTCGTGGTTGTTTGGGTGACGCGGCCTTCGGCGCGTTTTCAGGTATTTTGAGTGGGACCCGTTTTATCTGTCTTTTCATACTGAATTGTTTATTGGACCTATGGGATGCCTTTGGGTATGCCCAATAACTAGTTTGGGCGAGCGGGCTGGGTGAGGGGTCGTTGCTCGTTGGGGCATTTTGTCCGGGAAACACCAGAATGGTTTTAATTGGAATATAAATGTGTTAAGCTACTTAGTTTAATTTATTAAAGTCTGATATAAATTACTAGAGGCATTTAAGACCTTAGTGCTAGTATGGGACAACACCTTGCATAGTGCAATTCAACTGTTTGGTTGTTTTGTCTGGTTATGTTATCTGTTTACATATATTATATATGCAATTGTTGAATTGCATATGCGGGACCCTTTGGGTTGTGTTGGGCTTGGCCCGATTATGCTTGAGCGATGCTGATCATAGGTTGGGGCTTTGCCCAGGTTACTTTGGGTGGTTTTGACCACGGGATTGGGTGTCATGAACGTCGACTTGAGGCATTACGACTGTCAGGTTGGGGCATGGCCCGGGTTACTTGGATGACGAGGCCATCGGACTTGAGCGACATGGTCGTAGGGACATGAGGTGTTAGATGTTTTGGTGTCTTAGGTACTATTTTGGTGATTACCGCTCACCCAGGACTTTGAGTAGTGTGCACACAAAGATACTCTGTGATGAGGTGGTTTTGACCACTCGTGTGGGTAGAGGCCCCCGTAGTTGAGGTTAGGTATTTTGGTTGGGGGTGCTTGCCATAGAAAGCCACGTGGGAGGTGAGGAGCCTTCAGGGGATGAGCGTGTCTTCGAGACGTCGGTACTTGAGACACAGGGTGTCAGGAGGCACATGGCGCCGGGTTACTATTTTTGGGCGTGCCTTCGGGACGTCGGTACTTGAGACACGAGGTGTCAGGGGGAACATGGTGCCAGGTTACTATTCTTGGGTGTGCCTTCGGGACGTCGGTACTTGAGACACGAGGTGTCAGGTGGCATGTGGTTTCGGGCTACACGACAGAGATTCCGACGTTGGCCGAAGCAGGTGATACTCCATGGTGGCTGTTGAGCACCAGTGGAGTTTGTGTTTATTTGTGCATTGTACTGATTACTTATTTTCTGAGAAATGCATAACTGCTTAAACACATATATTTGGTACGCACCGTTGGGTGGTATCCAACAGAGATTTGTCTCACACCCTGCACGGGCCCCTCGGGACGCGTGCAGACTTTATGGATTTTCATGCAGGAAAGAGGCCAGCTTCAGGAGCTGGGCTGCGTTAGTTGTTGCATGGAGATGGTATGGACCTTGAGGTCATGCCTAACTGGGGTTTACTTTGTTTTGTTTCTTTTCTGTATCGGCATGCTTACTAGTTGTAGCTACTGTTGGTTAGCCATTAGCGCCCTTTTTACATTCAGTAGTGTATGACCTTCTTGGTATGCATGTTTTACTGTTCAGTATTAGTTACATGTTATCAGCATGTTGTTGTGTTTATTTTTGCTGCTGTTGTTTATCTATTTTGATCATGCTTCCGCTCTGCGGGTCTGGTTCAAGTCTGCTGAGTCTTTCTTTCCGCTGCATCTTTACTATTATACTTAGACCTGTACCATTCTTATGATCCTACAAGAGGGTATAGCCTCCCCACTATACTTGACAGACCCTCACTTCTAGTCGACAACCTTTAATGTTCAGGGGAGGTGCGCCTAAGGTAGTGACACCCGACCCGTTCGACACTGTTCGGGTGGCTGGCCGGGTCCGGGTCGTTACAAAGGTTATGTCAATGAATACATTCAATGTCTATGGGATAATGTTTTCTAAATGGAAATCAGAATCCAAAATGTTTATTTGAATAAAGGGATCCTTTGTAAGGATCAAAACTAAGAGGAAGATATAGATGAGATCAAATAATAATCACATAATGAGTTTTTCTTGAACGAAATTCTGGAAAGTTCGGTTAGCATAAGAACCAATCAGGTTTTGGAAGAACCTTGCAATTTGAAAGGTGAAGTTTTGGATAGATGTAAGAGTTTCAAGCTTCATCCAAGCATAGATCTACTAGAAAGATCAATGAGTACGGAATCTTAGGGAAGAGTTCTATAAGATGAAATACTAGGAGTAACACTATAAGGGTTGAGGCAGTCTGCCAAAATCTGATGACCAATGAAAATGTATGGATATAACTTAAATTATCTACCTCTTATGGATGGTGGAGAACAAAAGTTCTCAAAGGAGGTAAAAATTCTCAATTATTAAGTGCAGTGGGATTTGGTGATGATGAAGTACATGGAATGCTTACATGCTTCTAGAACATTAGAGATTTTGCAATAGTTACCAGGAAAGAAGGAGCTTCATAACAAGTCAGTCTACTGGATGAAGGGAGAAGTGGATATTAGAAATGAGTATATGGAAAGTATAGTTGTGAAGGGTTTTCAATATAAGGATAAAGTGTACTTTAGTGAGATTTTATCTCTAGTTATTACACACTCAATAATCCAGATAGGGATTAGAATGGTTATAAAAGAAGGTTTATATCTTGAAAAGTTAGATGTGAAGACAACTTCCCATCATGGTGTTTGGGAGTAGTAGATTTAAATGGAGAAACTAGAAGGATTCATGGAATCCAAAAGTAACCTAGTTTAAAAACTTAAGAAAAATCTATATGGGCTGAAGAAAGAACCCGGGTAGTGAAATTATAAGTTTCATTCCTTTATGGAAGAATGGAAGTTCATATAATACAACATGGACCATTCTTTGTTCTTAGAGGTTTTATATGATGGGAGATTCATCATACTTCACTTATATGTGGATACATGCTCTTGGAGGGTCAAAAAACACATTCAAGAGTTAAAGGTTGAGTTATTTAGAAGGTTTGAGAGGAAGTATCATAGGAAAGCCAAATGGATTTTTGGGATGATGATCCTAATGGGATGAAAGCACAAAATTTTGATTTTTTCACAGATGGGATAAATATTCAAGATATTGGAATGTTTCATAATTTCCATGGAAAACTTGTCTCTACTTTAGTAGCTGAAAGCATCAAACTATCCAAATAAAAGGTACTATGAATGAAAGAAATGTCAAAGTACATGTAAAATATTCTTTATGCATTAATGGTTGTAAGTTTGATTTTAGATGTTACTCATGTAATGGAAGTGGTTAGTAGATTCATAGAAAATCTTGGAAAGGTGTTTTGGGAAGTGGTGATTTAGATTCTCTTATATCTCAAATGTTTTGAAGCACTAGACCTGTGTTTTATAATTCATGATCTATTACAAGGGTATACTTATATGGATATTGGAGGGGATGTAGAACATTGGTGAAGTACCACAATCTTTGTGTTTACATATAATGTAACTTTTAAAAGTTGGATGTTAGGAAATTAATTAGTAGCTGAACAATCAACAATGGAAGCATATTATATTACCACAACAAATGTAGGGAAGGATATGATATTGTTGAAGGGTTTATTAAAGGATCTCAGAAGGAAGATGAGGAATAGAACAATATTCTATGATAGTTAGAGTGTAATCCATCTAGTGTGGAATCTAGTATTTTAATCAATGATAAAACACATTCATTCAAAATATAACATAATTTGGAATCTTATATAAGAAGAATTGTTGAATCTATGGAAGAAAACAGGAAGTCATAATCAGGATGATATGTTAACAATGTTCATAGTTTGGGAATTTCTAAGGCAGTGATATGCCTTTGTGAGATATGGGTGACCATGAAGAAAGGAATGGAGACTCACTAACTATTTTTTTACAAGGAAGAATAAAGGAAGAAATGCATAAGTGGTCCAAAGGGATTTGGTGTAATTGAGAAATCAATTTTCAAGTTGGATATTTTTAGGTTACTATGAGATTTTTCTCCAGCAATGGCATTATAACTTATGGAAGATGTGTTTCTAGTGGATATATTTTGTATCTTGATGGAGGCATGGGTATTAGAACTAGGGAAGTCAAGAAGAGAAAGATGAAACAAGTGGAAATGATAGATGACTACATGATCTGTATGTATGGATGATGCTTTGAATTATATAAGAATAATTCTAAAGGGCATGCATAATAATAGATTGGTGAAGGCAGTGTAAGATTATTAAATAGTTCTATATAAATATATTCAGTTAACTTTCACCTTTAATCAACAATCTAAATTTAATGTTGTGGATTTACTTATATCTTGGACTTGATAGAGGGACACCCACATAGAAAGAAAGGTGGTAGAGATCGCTCATATAGATAGGATGGTGGTGGAACTACCTATAAGACACCTCTATAAATAGAGGAGTGGGATCACATGTTTTTTATTAAAATATTGTAATCATTATCTTCCATAATTAATAAAGAGAAGTAGTTTTTCTCTAATGTAATAGGATTATGTATTCAAATTGCATAATAACTTTTTTGTTATGTGTTTTGAGTGTGAGTCCTTTTGTGTTTCTTCTGGTGGTTGTGTGTTTCAAAAGGTATGAGTGATCAAGGTGATTCGACATGAGATGTTGGATCTTAGTTCCCTCATCCGAACATTTCAATCATGTCCTTCTAAATTCTTTTACTTTCATCATTTTACATAGAGCGAGGTTGCAAAAGAAGTTATAGAATTTGGGTTATTATCACAACACTATTGTAATTATAAAGGTCATTGGAAGAAGGGTCATCCCAATATCGGGAAAACAAAGGAAAATGGTGTATAAAAAACTAAAGATATTAATGAATTGTCTATCCTTGTTACCTCAATGGTCAACCACTCGGATGGATGAATCCTTTATTTCAGTTGTTCATTCCACATGCTGAAATCGAGACTGGTTTAAAAGCCTTAAAGTGACTAATGGAGGTATGTTTATTATGCCAATATGTTGGAACCAAGGTTATTTTTGTTAATATTGATGGAATCCAGGTCATACTTGGGAGAATACAAGAAATTAGTGTATTATATTACATGTATGGTATAGATAGTAGGTATGTTATTTTTATTTTCAATAAAATTAATGTATACTCACCCTAGTTGAACAAGGAGTTTGATTTCAATGAGTGATAGTTAAAAAGAGTCATAATTATGATCAATCTTTCAAAGTGATTATGAATTAAAAGTGGGATTTGAATATTGCGTGTAGATATGGTGTAAATAGAAATTTCTTAGGAAATTTAATATTTAGTAAGTCATTGTGAATTTAGAGAAAAGGACGATGTTTAGCTACAATTTAGAGGAAATGGTAAATTTTCATGAAAAATCTCGATCAAATGAAGAATTTCCAGAAAGGAATTTCCTGGGAAATAATTTTCAAAAGATTTATGCTAAATCTTTTTCATGAATATTTTTATTGAAACCGCAAATGAATCATGTGTAAGAAGGATCATTTTGTGAGTGGAAGGTGGTAAAATTTTTTGAATCATGAAAATTGGGTTTTATTAGAATGTAAAAAAAGGAAGTCATTTACAAGTAACTAGCACACTGTAAATCCAATGTCATTTTCAAAAGGGAGGTAGTGATTCTCATTTCTCATAAAAGAGAAAAAATGAAATCATATTGAATCATATTTCCCAAGGCCTAGGGGATGGCGCCTTTCTCGCCTGGATCCTGACCCGGAGCGCGTCCTCTCCGTTTAGGGTTTTCTTCATTCCTTGCTTCGATCCCTATGCGCGAATCTTCCCTGCTTAGGGTTTTTTGATTCTATTGTTTTCTCAGCCACCCGCTCGTCCCCTCTTCCTTCGACTTAGGGTTCTTCCTTGCCTTCCCCTTCTGTTGCCTTTCGGTTTGGCGCATTGAAGCTCGTGTCGTGCGATTACTTGCTTTTATCGATGGATTGGAGGTTTTGGCCTCCTTTCTCTCGGATCTGTCTTGATCTGAGTCCTTCGACGGGATTCGATGATTGCGAGAGGGCTTTGCTCCATCCCGTGATCTTTCAGGCGGCGTGGCGGCTTGGACTTCATCTGCGTCTTCACTGGGCTTCCTCTTCACCGGTTTCCCTCCAGATCCGGGCACCCCTTGATGATTCTTGTTCATGATCTGATTTCTGTGTGCGATTGGGATTCGTTCCAGGAGGTGGCCATTTGATGCAAGGGGTTCGCTCAACGTCTTCATCGAATGGTGAAGCGGGATTTCTGGCAGCGGCAAGTGATTGCAGTTGGAGATTTTTCCGATGCTTGCTGGATGCATTGGTGGTTTTCTGGGTGCCTCTGTAGTTGGATTGGTGACTGACTTACTGGTCAGTTTGGCTTTGGTTGACGGGCGTCGAAGCAGCTGGATGAAGATTCGTGTGGGTGCTGCTTTTTGCAGATCTGCGTTGGTACTTCTCTTCAATCCACCCCCCATCCGCTGTGGCGCGTTGCATCCCCTCGGTGTTCTTAGATCTGTTTAGATCTGGTTTTCTGGCGGGATTTGAAGCTTGCGGCGAGACCTGGTTTTTTTTCCCGATGCCTTGCGGGACAGAAGATCGTTCTCCCTACGGACTGGATGCACTTCCCTCACCTCTCAGATCTGGTTTCGGAGCTGAGCACCGCCAGAGTGGATCTACTTGGTTCTTTTTTCAGTTGGTGGTCATTTTCTCTTGCGACGGTGAAGCTTCCAGCTTGTTTGGTTGCTTTGAGCAGAGGTTTATGGAGGACTGGGGGGTGGTTCTCAGTTTCTTCCTGCTCGGGATTTGGGGCTAGTTTCTGTGGTTGGTCGGTTTTTTGTCCCCCACGACGTTTGTGGCCTGGTTGATGAAAGACCGAGCTGATTGTTTTCTTATCTTCTTGGTTCTGAGAGTTCTTGAGGAGGAGACCTCTTTATGGATACTGTATTTTCTTGTTGTATTTGGTGTGGCACTCCAGTTGGTGCTGCTGGGTGGGCGGCCTTAAAAGAGGGATGAGTGTGTTGACAAACATCATCCAACCATGCATCATCACATTGATGGACAGATGGGTGCCTTGCCATGACATTTGCTCAGTGGTTTTGTCTTTTTTCTGCGTTGCATCAGGTTGACATTACTGGAAGTTCCTTTCATGCTTTGTTGGGTGGGCGGCTCGAAAGAGAGAAGGGTGTGCTGGCATACTTCATCCGGCTCTCCTCCACTTTCTTAGTTGGTTGGAGAGGTGCTTTGCTTTGTTGTACAGCCAGCACGGTGCAACTCTTGGTGGAGGGGGTGACACATTTTCTTGACTGATCTCACTATGGCAATGTCTGGCGAGGGGGGCGATGAGGATTTCCGGTGCCTTTTTTTACATTTGCTTCTTTTGTACTTGTTGGACTTTTTTTACTTTTGTCTAAGGCATTTTCCCTCCATTACATGGGTTCCCTCTTTTCCATACATAAAAGAGGTGCTATCTTTTGTTTTAATTCAATTAAGGGGGCTTTGCCCTCAAATTTTCCAAAAAAATTATATTTTCAAAGGTCCTTTTACTATAAATTTTCCATTAATATCCTTATTATGTAACGAAAAAGGAATTTAATATGATCAGATAAAATTAATCTTTTTTTCTATGAAGACATGAACTGAAAAAAATGTAAAAAACCCATAAAGATCTGTGAATCATATCATGATGGTAATAACTATGAATTATTTTCATGTAAGGAGGTACATGAAGGGATTTCAAAGTGTTTCGTGAAGGAGTTACACATAAGGCGGACCATGAAATAATTTCATGAATGATAGATTATAAAGGATTTTCTTGATGTAGTTGCGTGTAAGGAAAACTGTGAAGGAATTTAAGTAATGGTAGACTGTAATGGTGTTTTTTAAATGGTAGATTTTTAAGGAGTATCATAAAGGGAAAATCAAAAAGGAATTTAATAACAGAAGTATTTTTCAAAAAGGTTTTTTTAAAAGAACTTACACTATTATTGATAGTGATAATTATTGAGATCATGGATTTCTTTTTAGAATCCAATTATATCTCTCATGATGAAAATCATATTACATAGGAATGATGATATCTAAGTGACCTTCATATTGATAAACTATGAAGACATCTATCTAGATCAATGAGTAATGGAGGAGTTTCTAGGAGTATCCTTAGAGAGGTAGTGTGCTAATCCCTAAACTAGATTTTAAAGGAAATGATCTTGACATGGAGTGAACATGTCCAAAAAGTTATATCTATCACAGTAGTGTAATTTAGTGTTTTCTTGGAATATTGATACATCATCAGTGTGTTTTCCATTGATATAGACCTTAGTGGTGAACCATATAAATTTTTTATTTCATGTTTTAATTCTTTCATTTTTTATTGTGGTGGATGTGAAAGTAGCATTGACAGGTTCAATTATTTCCTACAACGAGGGAACACGGTTAAATGTGACACTAAAAAATGTTCACACCTTATTTAACCCCCCATCTTATGGCATGTTTGGGCCTTTGGTTGTAACAAGTGGTATTAGAGCCATAGGTTATAGGTGTTGAATCTTTCGTCTGAAGATTTTCATTATTTAGAACATAGTGAATGAAAAAGAAGTACCCTTATCTGATAGTCACAATTTCCAAACATGGAAGAATAGAATGAGATCACATTTATGGTCATATATTCTTAACATATTCTCTACTTCTATATATGGGATATATGTCAGTGACATTTTATAATGGTCTATAATTAAATAAAATAGAAAGTTGCTTGATGAAAATTCTAAATATCAAAATTCATAATGTAGAGATCTGTCAAACCAATTTATATAATGGCAATGAGTTGCACTAGAGAGAAGACAATCTGGGATAAATTGTAAAATATACATTAGAGTTACTACAATGTGAATAATTTCATGCTATATGTGATACAAAATAAGTTTTATGATTTGAAAATGTACCCAGATCAAATTGTTGATGAATTATTCAATTGAATCATTGTGGTTGTTAGATCTATTTGGGGTCTTGGTTAAGAGATAAAAGATATTGATATTGTGAAGAATATCATTTAATTATTTCCAATTATTTATAATCCAAATGTATCAACTTTTAAAGAAATGAATTTGGTTGAACTGAAATTAAAAGATCTACACAGAAGATTGGATGCATATGAAGTAGGAAGGAATACACAATTACTCAAATAAGAAGATAGCATTTATATCTATGGAAAATAATTACATTTATAAAGCTGGATATGATGAATAATATGCAATTGATGAATTAATATCTCTTGTGGGGAGTAAATTCAAGAGATGAATGTGTATGTTAGAAGTCAAGCTACCTTTAGCATGTTTTTGATGTGGTAGAGATGGTGAAATTTTAGTGAGGTGTCCAAGGAGACATGATAAAGATGGATATGAAGAAAAAACCCTACAAAATCCATGAATGATATTCCCTTCTAAAAGATACTTCAAACTAATAAATTCTTACTAAAAGAAGATTCATAGAAATATCTTGTTGAAAAATGAATAATATGAAAATGAGTTTTTTTTAAGGAATAAGAAATATAATTTAAGTCAGGTTTATAATATTCTATTATGGATACTACTAACATAAAATAATATGAAATGTAAGATAATAATAAAATATATGGTGTTATTAACCTCAAGGTGGAACTTGATTGTATCTTGATGATCTTGATACTTAAAGAAATAAAAATTAAATGATTGTTGGATTATTGAAAGACTATTATGATTATTTAAATCAGATTGAAACTGATATTAATTGACTATAAAATGATTTAAGAGATCAATCAGCTACTCAATTAAACTCAGGAGAAGTATATAATTTCATACTAATGATTGAAGAAAATGCTAAGGAGATTTATGACCTAAATTTTTGTGTATAGGAGTGTAAAAAGAATGTTGCATCCCATGAAGAAGAGTTAGTAACTTTGAGAAATAAAATAAAATATGAAATGAAATAAATAAACCGAAATAAAAAGTTACAATTTGGAATGTTCTTTGATGAATAATTATTAGAAAGGTAAAATAAGGTTCATAATCCAATGAGAAAATACTAATTGATCAAAGACCCATATACATGTGTAAAAGTGGAGCTGGACTCAATGCTGAGACATCAAAAGCAGGAACAATGATATCACCAGATAAAGGGAAGCAAATGGTTGATGATATTAGCTTCAACACCGAGACATCAAAATCATGATCAATTAAAACTCATAATAAAGGAAAAATTAGGGTTAGATATAGTCCTCAATCATTGAGGGGTAATCGACAACTGAGTACATATTCTGAGGTTATAGACATGCGAAATGATGAAGGTGATAGGATATTTCCTCTAATGAAGTGCCAATTTTTTTACCTATATTGTCCACACCGAGTATTATTATGAGGAGGCATAGAGCTATGTGAGAGGAGAAGAACTTTAAAGTTAGTAAATAAGAATGGTACCATATACTCCATCCCATAGAATAAATTATTTCTTTTGATAGTGATTTCATTGTATGAGTTTTGGGTATAAATATATTAATTACAGACAAAGAGGAAATATGAATTTCCACACTCAAAGTCAAATATGGATGAATGAAAAACAAATTGACAAGATTTCATTGAGAAATAAATACTTTATATTGGAATAAGAAGAAGTGTATGGTTTTCCTACCAATAGTGGAGAGAAATGGGAGATTCCATCTTACGTCTCAACTTGATATGGAATATCTTGGAAAGAAAAAAGAAAATTAAGAAGGAAATACTAAATGAAATCTCTATAAAATCCATAAAGAAAAGTAGTACCTAGATCCTTGCAAATATATGTTCATCCCACATGACTGAGAACACGAATCTCTTGAATAATTTGAATGGGAGTATTGATGGAATGGTTCAATTTGGACATGATGTTGATGTGAAGATCAATGAAAGTGGAAAAAATTGACTAGTAGGTGATGAGATGAATAATATGGAAGTAGTCCATGTAATAGGTTATGATGCAACATATTCATTGTGAGTCAACTTGGTGACCCATTAAACGTGGTTACATTTAATTGAAAGGGGATCTTAATCAAAGGGAAGGTTGTCAACTCTCTCATGAAAGTATGGAAGAAAAATGCAAATCTATATGAAGCGTCTAGTGAAAAAACACCTATCTTCATACAATGGTAGAGGAGAATAGCTTATTTCACCAGAGGACATGCCACATTCACCAAATGATCAGGGAGAATGTATCTATACTAAATGTTTTGGTGGAAATTAGAACATAAATTGAGACTTTAAAAATACATGTGATGCATATATATGGGGGAAGATGGTCTGGAATTTTTATCGATAAATAAAGTGAAAATTTATCAAGACATGACCAATCACTTAAGTAAGATTCAATTAATATTAACATGCGTGTAATAATATAAAATTTTCAATTTATGAATAAAAGATAAAATTCCTAAAATCTAAATATTAAGTCAGTATATCCTTCTATTACCAAATTTAAAAAGAACCCACTAGATCAAAGTTTTTGATCTATCCCTCCCTAGGACACTGCCATTTAATAAAGAGTTTTAAAGAAGGATTTTGGTTAACTTAACCAAATTCACATCAAGAGTAGTAGCCTTCACCAGACTTTGTGTAAATATGGAGGCAAGTGTTGAGGAAATATGAACATAATATTTATAGACTAGGGAGTCCACTCAATAGACTAAGGATCTACGTTGTTAATACATTTTGAAAACACCTACCTATCTAAATACCTTTGAGTAATTGACTAGGACCTCACTAGTATTATGAAAAGGGGTATATGAATCCTTTCCACTACAATATCAATGTGACAGGGTATTCTAAAACCAATCACTACTGGAAAGCATGCTTTTCCCAACGCTTGTATACCAACGGTTCTTTTGAACCGTTGGTATAAGTGATCTTTACCAACGGTTTATGAAAACTATTGGTAAAGATCTGTAAAAATTGAGTTTCCCCAACAGTTTGATGAAACCGTTGGGAAAGATGGGTAAAAAATGAGTTTTTTCAATGGTTTGATGAAACCGTTGGGAAAGATGGGAAAAAATGAGTTTTCTCAATGTTTTAATGAAACCGTTGGGAAAGATTGAGTTTTTCCAACAGTTTTTAATAACCGTTGGAAAAAAGATGCCCCAAATTCTCTTAACCCAGGTAGCCCCCTCCCCACGATTCTAGAAGTAGTGCGTGCCTCTCCCAGAAGCGATTCCTACTCGCAGAAGCCCTTGAGAAGCCCCACCACAGGTGCACCTCTTCCATCAGATCAACTGCCAGGTTAGAATCCTTCCACCTTTTCTCAAGGATATCCTTCCAAATATTCTCAAGGATATCCTTATATTCTCAAGGATATCGTTATTCCCAATTTTTAGGGTTTTTGGAAAATTTTATGATTCACTACTCCACGAATTGTGTACTCAAATCACTATATACATTGTCCAATTAATGTTTTCATTACACATATACATTTATAATTTTCATTACACATATACATTTATAAGGGCATGGCCTCTCTTTATTGTGTTCTAATTTTAAATATTCATAGTTTTTTTTAATCTCAATGCTTCAAATATTAAAACTTCATGTATATGAACTCATAAGAAATTGTTTGTAATATTTATTCATAGTATTTCATGAAAATCACTCCTTTCATTAAGATCATGTCAAACATGAAGATCTTGTTCATCTTAATTTTTGTATACTACGTGTATTACATAACAAGTATGTATCATGTTTCTATCAAAATCTATATATATATAAAATGACACACTGTTCACTTATCCTTTGCACAATAGAACATATGGAGTATCTTCTTGAACTTTGAAAAATAGTATGTGGTTCCTAGTTAGTACTTCTTCCTTCTTCATGAAACTAATTCACAGAATGTCAAATTCGCAATATTAGTGAATATTAGTTTTCCTAATATAACTATTAACCATTCCGCCTTCAACATTATACACGAGTTATTCAATCACCTTTTTAAAACACAATGACCATTTTCACTGATTTGGGGTTCCTCAAAATGCTTGGGAAAAATCAGAAAAACACATGTATTGAATCGTGTTTCTCATATGGTTTCATGGATACAAGTTCATCTCGAAAATCATGACTGCGTGGTTCAAATATCATGAGGACCATGGGATTATTATTCTTCACACAAATGAAGTTGTTTTCTGCAACTATGTGTTTTTGTTTTCACTTTTGATTTGGCCGAAAGGGGAGCTTTGTGGTCATTAATCATGGTCGTGGGTGGTCATTTAGGATGTAAGATAGTATGAATTCATTTTACTTGATATATCCAATATTATTATTGATTTATGTTCAATTTGATTATCTTTGACAAGTGATGTTGTTTAATAAGTTGTTATTAATGGTTGTAATAATGACGATATGGTATAAGGGTTCACATGGTGTGTATAAGGGTTCACATGGTGTGTATAATGGTTGAAATGGTGTCTAAGTGGGGTGACAGTAGGGCTGTCCAGGTGGGGTGGGGGGGGGGTGGGTTTTCTAAGTGGGGTGTGGGGGGTAGGGGTGTCCAGGTGGGGTGGGGGGGGGGGTGGGTTTTCCAAGTGGGGTGGGGGTATGGTTGTCCAAGTGGGGGGGGGGGGTTGTCCAAGTGGGGTGGGGGTAGGGCTGTCCAAGTGGGGTGGGGAGGGTGTGCAGATGGATGAAGCTCATAACTATAAAATCTCTATAAATTCTAGAAGTATGAAAATGTATAGGGACATTCGTGATCATTTTTTGGTGGGATAACATAAAAAGTGTTTGATGTTTTTAGTCCTTTTTTATTTGGAGTTTCTTTTGATGCTGATGTTTCTTATTGATACCTAGATGGGAATTTATTTTAGTTTCTAAATCGGCTGAGACTCCCCCACCATGCACAGTGTATGCAACCTTTACCCTTATTTAATCATTTTGTTTACACAACCTATGCAACCTCTACCCTCATTTAATCAGTGAACTCAAGTCATTAATTCAAGCCTTCATTCTCACCATCATGTAAGAAATTGAATGATGTAAACCCATCCTCACATGATTTATTACCTTAGATAGTGTCCAACATATGGAATACGAACTTTTGAATTCATCAGTTAACCAAGATCATATATTCCATTTTTCCCAAGATGATTGTACCAATATAACTTTAGGGTCAATTAAATATGGTTCTCATTGTACGTTGTATATTATGTGTCTTTCTTGGCCAATACTCACTTTTATGAGGGTGGGGTGATTTTCACTATCCATGCTAGCATGTGTAGACATCCATAAAAATGTTAGATAAGTCACAAGTTTAATTCAGTAATGTTGTTATCATTTACATACTTTATTATTAATCTCAAATTTAAAAATAAATGTTTTTGTCTATACTTAATGAAATTAAATCTTTTTACAAGCCATGAACAACCTATTAGTGTAGAAGCCTAAAATTTATTCACCCATGGGGTGCGCTTGACTTGGTAAAGTAATTGGGTAATGAAAGGTATGGCCATAGAGGTGCCAATAATGAGTTATTGAACATGATTGAATGATTTGGGATGCCTATAACACATAATGGGACCTAAGGCATGTGCCTCTTATAGACCTAATGAAAATGAATATAAATAAATTTTAATTTAATTTATGAGTACTTGTTCTTTACATTATTTTAATAGTTCACTACATTGACTAGAAACTTATTCCTTTATCATTTACTTAAATGTATTTTATATTAAAGTTCAATCCTATTGAATTATTTATGACAAAATGACTTATATAAATTCTTTTTACAGAATGGACAGAAGTTGGATGTATGAAACTGATTGGATCTCAAGCGATTTTCAAAACAATTTGGAGAGATTTATAGATTTTTCATTTCACAATGCTTCAGATAGTGGTCGCATACACTACCCATGTTCTAATTGTGTTGGTAGTCCTTGGTTGAGCCGTGAAGAAGTCATCTACCACATAACCAAAAATGGTTTTCAATCAAACTACTTTGTGTGGTATCACAATGGGGAGAAAATGAAATCTCAAATTGGTGATGATCGAAATGAAAGGACTGGAATGGATAATTTGTTAGATGATCAGTTTCCGTTTATTCGTCATCATGAAAAAGAAAGGATTTCGACTCAAGAAGACTTTGATATGAGGACAACTGATGCATCTAGTGAAAGTGATGATATTGATAGGGTGAAAAAATTGAATGATGCTGCCATGACTCCAGTATATCGACAATGCGATAAAATGAAAAAGCTGGAATTTTTAATCCGATTGTTTCATGAGAAGACTATGTATGGGATTTCTAATACAGCAATCGATTACATTCTTACCATCTTGAAGGATTTACTTCCAGATGATGCAGATATTCCCTCAAACCACTATATGGCATGAAAGCTAGTTGAGGAACTTGGATTTTCAAGAAACAAAATTCATGCTTGCCTGAAAGATTGCAGTTTATTCTAGGAGGAAACCGCTAAACGAAATGATTGTATAAAATGCGGTACATCCCGATGGAAGTCAAAATCTGATGGAACACCATCCCGCATTCCACAGAAAGTAATGTGACACTTTCCATTGATCCCCAGACTCCAGAATCTTTTTATGTCTAATGACATATCAATAAAAATGAGATGGCATGATACCGAGAGAAAGAATACTAATGATGAGTTGGTTCATCCTGCAGATGGATTTGCATGGCAGAGATTTGATGCTCGACGTCCTGATTTTGCAGCTGACGTGCGTAATGTGAGGTTGGGTCTTTCATGTGACAATTTTAATCTGTTTGGGAAGATGCTTACTTTTCATAGCACATGGTAAGTTTTTATACACATTTATAATCTTCCCTCTTGGTTGTGTATGAAAAAACCTTTCACTTTCATGAGTATACTCATATCTGGTCCTTCTGATCCTGACATTGATATTGATGTATACATGCAACCTTTAATAAAAGAGTTGAAACTTCTTTGGGATGTAGGTGTGCGCACATACGATGCATGTTCGAAAGACATATTTCATATGCGTGCTGTGCTTATATGGACGATCAATGATTTTTCGGCTTATGCAATGATGTCTGGATAGAGCACGAAGGGAAAACTTTCATGCCCAGTTTGTATGAAGAACACATGATCCAGAAGACTGAAACATCATTGTAGTTTTAGTTTTATGGGACATCGACGATTCTTTCCAAATGATCATCCATATAGAATGAATCGTCGAAGATTTGATAATACCATAGAGACTGATGATCCACATCAGTGTATGTCTGGAACTGATGTGCTTAATAAATTGAAAGATTTCAGTTTTTCATTCGGGAAAGGTCGAATGAAATTTGGAAAGAGGAAAAATGTTTCCACTAAAACCTGTTACAATTAGAGGAAGATGAGTATCTTTTTTGATTTTCCTTATTGGTCAACCAATTTGTTACGTCATTACTTAGACGTAATGCATATTGAAAAGAATATATGCGAAATGTTGCTTTCAGTTCTTTTAAATGTCAAGGGGAAGACAAAATATGATTTACGATCTCGGCGT